>CM076575.1:1451234057-1451406052 GCA_034641835.2 Pinus albicaulis
CACATATAGTGCGCCGCACTTCATCAGCTTACGATTCCCGGATTGACAAATTAAATGCAGCAATTTAGGACACACTAAATTGACCAAACATTTTGGCGCCGTTGCCGGGGAAGTGTAACTAGGTAGCCAATTTCTAAAAAAAAAAAACATAAAATCATAAAAGAAGGGAAAACTTGATAACTTCTTGAAGTATGCTCTCCTCTTGCACCTAGTGTGATCTGGAGGATCAGAAAAGAGAGTTATTGGTTTAGTAATTTCTTAAGTATGCTCTCTTCTTGCACCTAGTGTGATCTGGAAGATCAGAAAGAGAATTATTAGCCCAACTTTTTTTTTAAAAATAAAAATAAAAAAATGACATGCATAGAGCAAGAGATTCTAGGGGAAGGTTTATAGCTAAAGCCAAGAGTTCGATTTTCATAACTCCATCTTCTTCAAGGCATAGACCAGATTCACCACCATCTACCCCTAGCCTTAAGATTTTTGGAAGACAAGGAACAGTTGAATTAGAGGATTCTCCTATACCATCTACTAAAACCCACTTAGAAAACAAAGAGACTTTCTCTCATCCTTCCGTGGTAGAAGAACTAGAGGACTATAAGGACTCTAAAGAAACTATCATGGCAGAGGAAGTAATAAATAGAGGTGGAGGTAGAAGAGGAGGAGATAATGGAGATAACAATGGTGAAGGAAATAATGGTAGAAATAGGGATTTGTTGGGATTCCCTATAGTTGATGAGGAAACTCATGCAACAATGAAAATATTTCACCATCTGTTCTCCCTAACTTTTATGGATTACGAAGTGAGGATCCTGAAACATTTCTGTTTGAGTTTGAAGTTGTGTGCCGAACTTATGACTATATGGAAGATTCTCAAAAACTCAAACTATTTCTTTCAACATTGAAGGGATCTGCTTTGAAATGGTTCATGGGATTAGCCACTCAATCTATTAGGACTTGGAATGATATGAAACAAAAATTTTTGGATAGATATTTGGACTATTGTATGCCCACCAATCACAAGGATGAGGTATTCAAAATGATGCAAAAAGAAGATGAAAATTTGGAAGACTTAATTGAAAGATTTCAATACAATTTGAAAAGAGCAAAGATGAGCAACTTAGATAATGAAACCTTGAAAGCCCTCCTATTAAAATCCATTAGAGATGAATGGATAGACATTTTAAACATGATGGGGAAAGGAGACATTTCTCAACTTCCATTTCGTGATATAACAGAACTATGTATCCATCTCTCAAGAGGAAAATCTAAAACCGGAAAAGGGCCTAGGGATTCTTCTCTTATTAGGGCTAACAAATCTGCAACTGGATCGGTAAGTAGGGCAGAGATTGGTAATATGCTTTATGAGTTCAAAACTGATATCTTAGGGAGCCTTAGTGAACAACTAGACACCCTTAAAATCCAAAACAAGCAGAAAGCAGAAACAGATGCCTTAGCCATCTTTTGTCCGAAATGTAGAAAGAAACATGCTTTAAGGGAATGTCCCTTGGATGCAAAAGTTGTAGAAACATGTATGATTTGCTCATAAAATCATGAGATCAAGGATTGTCCTTCAATCCCTGGACTCAAAGCTGTTTTTCAAGAAGATCCAAATTCAATAGAATCTCTCTGTTTTGTCGCAAGGAGACCTTGGCAGGGACAACAATCTCAAGGGTTTTATAACCCTATGAATCTTCAAACCCCACCAAATTGGACTCCTTGGCAACAACCTTGGCCCCAACATCAAAATTCATATCAGCCATGGGTACAGGATGCAAAATCCTTATGGGAGATTGTCTAATTTTATCAATATCCTCCATCTTTTCAAAATCAACAAGCTCCACAATGCTGGCCCAAATCCACAACTTTCATTGCCATTTCCACAACAACAATTCTTCTCAACAAAATACAAATCCTCAACTCATGCTCCCATACCGCCGTAAGACAAATCAACTTCCAAATTTCAAATTTCCATTGCCAAATCCTAACAATAAGAATCCTCAAACTACTTATATGGTATAAGGACAACAATTTCCTACCTATATGATTGTTCCTCTCAACGATGTACAACTCAGATCTGGTAGAGTCTTAGAAAAACCTTCTATAGATATTCAAGAGCAAGATTGTCGAACCTATGACTTGATGATTGACCGAGGGAACCTATATAGGGTATAGGCTGACCCTTCTTCACCACTATATCCCTTAGGCAGAGGAGGCTCCCCAGTGAGAGGAAGGGGAAAGGGAAGGGGTGGAGGTGCAGGTCTGGGAAGAGGGAAATTGATATGTTACAACTGTGGAGAAATAGGGCACTTTGCAAGGGACTATTCGAACCCTGCGTGACAATATTGTCGATATTGTCGACAATTGGACCATGTGATTGAAGACTGTCCAGTCCTGATAGAAAAAAATCAGGAAAAACAGCAGACACCTACACAGAATGTGCAGAGGGTTAAGACAGAACCACGTGATGCAGGACCAAGTATTAATGTCACAACATGCAGTGGCATGGATACTAGAGGAGCTGAGGAGAAAGTCGCGGCTGAAACTCTTATCTGGAAAGCAACTATCAAAGAGGAAAGCTTGGACCTGCAGAAGGACAAGGAAACCTTCGTCACAGCTCGCAAAGACTTTACTAAAGATGAGGCATCTACTTCTAAGGCTCCAACAAACCTAAGGACGAACGACGAAGTTAAACCATTTCTACAGGCATGTATGAAGCTGCTATGCAACCAGAAAGTAGTAGAAAATCTTCAAGCACTGATAGACAACTGTGAAGAAAGAACTGACCCTCCTACAGAAATTAAGGATGTTCATAAACTATACAAGAACAAGAAGTG
This sequence comes from Pinus albicaulis, assembly GCA_034641835.2. Classification (NCBI taxonomy): domain Eukaryota; kingdom Viridiplantae; phylum Streptophyta; class Pinopsida; order Pinales; family Pinaceae; genus Pinus; species Pinus albicaulis. Next base: position 1,451,236,892 of record CM076575.1, read on the forward strand.
CACTGGGTGGGAGATGCGGCTAACAGCGCAGATAGGTGACTATGAAATGTACCAGGTCAACCTAGATCTGGGATCAGATGTGAATGTACTGCCCAAGCAAACTTTGCAGTAGATGGGAGATCCTAAGCTGTAATGGTCCACTATACAGATGTGCATGGCTAACCAATAGAAAATCATACCATTAGGGAGGTTTTCAAAGGTTATGGTAGATATCGTAGGAGTTAAGGTACGTGCAGATTTTGAAGTCATTTAGATTATGGAAGATGCAGACCCTTATCCTATGCTCCTAGGACTATATTAGGCGATAGACATGGGAGGCATTATGAACCTAAAGAAAAGGAAAATGATTTTCAAAAATGCGGGTACAAGGGTGATAGTCCCACTAGACCCTGCGGAAGGAGAGCGGTATACAGAACCGGTGCATGAAGAAGATGATGTGGATCAAATTTATAAACTAACCACCCGAGACAAGGATTGGGTTAATCCTATAGCTGATGGTCTACTTTTCTGGGAGAATGATAGTCAATGCCTTTCTAACTCTGATGGGGAGATAATAAAATGGAAAAATCGGTTACATGATGTATCTGTGCTGGGATGTCTCAGGATCACAAATAGCTTCCGGTGTATCTCCTTGAAGGTAAGAGATCTGCCCTACTTTGATGGTTCTGGTAATATCAGGGAGTTTTTTTTAACATTTGAAGCCAAAATCCCAAGGGAGTGAAGGATTTGGGCACTTAACCTAGCCATGCACGCAACCCTTTCGAGGTGGTGGGAAATGCATAAGTGGACGTTCCAGGATTGGGAGGAATGTCGCGAGATGATGGTCCTGCGGTTTGAACCCCTGGTTAACCTGCGTGTGAAGACTTTCCTTGGTCCAGGAGATCTGTGCGAGCACTTGTCTGCATGGATGGAGGAATGGTGTAAAATAACTATGGACAAATGGGTCCACCTATTCATTCATTCCTTGGGGCCAATCCCCACCACATGGTATTTAGATGCAGAACTACATCAGCGTACCCACCACTGGGAAACCCTAAAAAACAAGTTTGTAGGGACGTTCAGGTTGATAGGTGGAATGGAGGAACTCGACGAAGCTCTGTACGATATAGATGCCTTATTATTTGACGAATCATGACCTCGTACAGCATATGGGGCACCAACGTGGGATACCTAGATGCAGGATATTGTCAACTGCCACAATTTTTTGATAGAGGAATGTGATGAAGACCGGTGAAATAGCTCTATCCCGGAGTCAGAGGGCGAGTGCACAGTTGTTGGACCCCTGTTGCAGACCGTTGATGTGACAAAGCCTCTTATGCTAAGGGAAGTCAACATTGGAACAGAGGAGCAACCTAAGTTAGCTAAAATTGGGGACTACTGGGATGATGATACTGTGGGGAAATTTGTAGAACTCCTCACGGAGTACCAGGACCTGTCTTCTATGAAATTATCGGAACTCAAGGGGATTAAAGGGGACCTAGGGGTCATCACATCACCTCAAAACTAGATGCACGCCCTGTTAAGTAGCGGCCTTATCGATTGAACCCCAAGTATAAGAAAATATTCAAGGAAGAAATCGACAAAATGCTAGCCACATGTATCATCAAACCAGTCGAACAATCAGATTGGGTAAGCCCTATGGTGGTTTAGGAGAAAAACACTAAAGGAGAAATACAAATCTTCGTTGACCTGCACAAATTGAATGATGCCTACATACGTGATCCCTATCTTACGCCATTCTCAGATGAAATCCTTGATAGCGTGGGGGGGCAAGAAGAGTACTCATTCACTAATGGGTTCTTGGGCTACCATCAGATCAGGATCGCACTGGAAGATCATAGCAAAACTACATTCACAACTGAATGGGGATCCTTCCAGTACACTATCATGCCATTTGGGCTCAAGAATGCCCCTGCCATCTTCTCGTGGGTGGTACTTGTAGTATTCAATGAATTCATCCACAAGTTTTTGGAGGTATATTTTGAAGAATGGACCATATTTGGGTTGGTCAAGAAGCACGTCTCAAACCTGCGCATGACATTGGACGCCTGTAGAAAGAACGAGATTTCCCTGAATATTAAAAAGTGCATATTTTGTGTACCCTTCGGGATCCTGCTAGACCACATAGTCTGTCGAAAAGGATTGATGGCTGACCCCGCCAAGGTAGCAATTACCATCAACTTGGTAGTCCCTACAATGGAGAAACAGATCTACTCTATCCTCAGGCATACAGGCTACTACAGGAAGTTCATTCAAGGTACACACTGATCACAACACCCATGGAGAAGTTTCTAAAGAACGATGTTTCGTTTTTTTGGGATGAGGAGTGTCATAAGAGCTTCGAACTACTCAAGGAGAAGATGGTCTCTACACCTATCCTCATATTCCCTAACTGGATGAACATTTTCCATGTTCATGTAGATGATTTGGGGATCACCATGGGATTTGTACTTACGTAGCTCGGGGAAGGGGTCATCGACCATCCAGTTGAATTTGCTAGTCAATAACTCTCTATTGCGGAGTGAAACTACTCCACTACTAAGCGCGAGGGGTTGGCCATGGTATACGCCCTGCAAAAATACCAGCATTATCTGTTAGGAGGGCACTTCAAGATGTTTACAGATCACTTGGCTTTGATGTACCTAGTGAATAAGCCCGTGTTGGAGGGGAAGATTTGCCGATGGCTACTGCTATTTCAAGAATATGACTTTGAGGTCATCGTGAAGCTATGGAACTAAATTTCGGGCCAGACCACTTATCCCGAATCAAAAGTGGTGAAGAGCCGACCAACCTAGAAGAAGTACTGCCCAATGCGCAGCTCTTTGTTATTAAGTTAGTTGATGTACACTTCGCCGACATCATTCACTTCTTAACTATGGGGATGGCACCTGTAGAGTATTCAGTACAACAAAAGAAGGATTTGGTAACCAACACAATGGATTTTACCATCATAGCGGGCCATCTGTACAAACTGGGATCTAATGAGGTTTTGCAAAGATACGTTTTGGAACATGAAAGACATGCCATCTTAGCAGAAGCCCACGAAAGTGTAGCAGGAAGTCACTACGCAGGGAAAGCAACAACGCAGAATATCTTGAGAGCTGGGCTATGGTGGCCCACACTACATAGCATCTCTCACTACTATTGAAAAGCCTACGACACATGCTAACTGCAGATGGCCCTGCAAGCGTTTGAAAAATGGGCCATCAACTTCGTTGGGCCCATCAACCCACCAGAGAAGAAGACAGGTGTGCGCTACATCATCACTACGACTGATTATGTAACCAGATGGGCTGAAGCACATGCTGTGAAGGATTTCACTGCAGATACCACTACGCACTTTATTTTTGAAAATATTCTAACCAGGTTTGGTTGTCCAAAGATCTTGATGAGAGATAGAGGTACAAATTTTGTTAATGAAACAATACAGGCCTTGACTGAATAATTTTGGATCCATCACGCAAAAAGCACGCCGTATCATCCACAAGAAAATCGAGTTGTAGAAGATTTTAATAAAATCTTGGAACATGTGCTGACCAAGGTCTATAATGTCGATCGCAACGACTAGGACGTGCATATCCTGTCAGTCCTTTGGGCCTACCGAACCACCTGCAAGAAACTGACTGGGAAAACACCATTTCGGATGGTTTATGGAAAGGAGGCCATTATGCCCATGGAGTATATTGTTCCTAGCCTACACATTAGAACCTTTACGAACATGGCAGAGCCTGATATCATGGAGTGGTTAGCGTAGCTCATGGCCTTGGAGGAAGCTCAGTTCATTTCTAACTTCCATCAGCAAGCTCAGAAAGCCTGGGAAAAAGCATGGCATGATATACACATTCGGCAAAAGATGTTTTCGAAGGGAGAATTGATCCTGCTCTATGATAGCCAGTTTGCAAAGCACCCGAGGAATTTTCATCGGCACTGGCTAGGTCCCTATATGGTAAAGGAAATTACTGATGGGAGAGTTGTCCGATTAGGCACACTACACGGCGATATGGTACCAGGATATGTCAATGGCAACTAACTCAAACCATACCAGACCAAATAACTATATGGCTGGCATAGCTGTATTGAGTTGCATATGCGCAGGCCAAAATAAAATCGCAGGTAAGTATATTATTTGCGCAAGGATTATTCGTAGGTATGGAAGCCTGAGGAAGTGTGCTGGGAGCACAAGGGTCGATCACAGCTCGGAAAGGTGCGCTGGGAGTGCATGGGTGCGTTGGGAGCAGAGGGGTGTGCTGGGAGCACAGGAGGTGCGCTAGAAGCGCAGGGGTAATATAAAGCTGCTAAAACTAGCCGTTGGAACAATAAAACTGGGTAAAACGTAAATTTTACAGTTGAAAGGAGCGGGCGACTGACAATTAATGAGGCGATTTCCAAATATTTTTTACCGTTTACTTGATGGTAAGTTTCTGATAAGCCTCATCCAACCATTGGTTGATCTCCAAGGCTATAAAAGCATAAGGGTAGATCAGAAGAGGGTTCCATGCATCTTGAACAGTTTGTGCTTTATGAAATTTTATGCCTATTGCGCTTTGTTAATGTCTGGGTGAGCTGCCCCTTTCGATAGTAGCAATCTTGAATTTATCTTTCGAGAGAGAATGAATGCAACTAATCTGGCTGAGTCATCGCAGACCATGGTATCCACTGATGAGGTTGAAGAGGTCACCCCTAAGGTTGAGGAGGTTATGTCGACGCCAACCAAGGGAACGTAGGTTGAAAAGAAGAAGGGTATGGGGAAAGCACAGGAGAAAGGGTAGGGGAGGACTGCGAAATGGGCTAGGGTGAAGCCACGTACCTCCCCATGAAATGTGAAGTCCCTGCAAATGGTGCCCCAGACATGTTTGTGTAACCCATCAAAGATACCTTTGTCTACTCAGGAGGAGGCTCAGATTGCACAACCAATAAACTGGCTACCACCATATGTTTTTCCTTGCAGGCCCTCAGTGTGCACACCCAAGAATCTCAATGGGATGCGCGCCTATTTGCAAATGCCTTTGATTCCAGGCGAGGTCCCCATCATTGGAGAATCCTTTGGTAAGCTCCATACGGTCAAATTCAACGATCAATACCTAGCCAACATAGAGGCCTTCCCTAAATTGGCACTGGAATTATATCTTGAGAGGGTATTTGAGTATGACGTGTTGAAGGTAGTCCCAATGCCATGGGCATGTGGGTTAGTTGGTTCAGGGTTATTAAATCTACTGCAGATGCCTCAATTTAGCCACTACAATAACACCGAAATAATTGTGTGACAACTGCTGGCTCTGGTCTACGATGGCTGCTTGTGGATCCAGGACCACATTCCCATAGATGTAGCACTCATTCACCGTATCATTCATCTTCCCATGAAGGGAATGAATCCCATGGAGCGTTTCAGTAAGAAATATGAGCAACAAATCACTGATAAGGTGCACAATGATGACCACGTTGAACAGAACACTAGGGGGTTCATGATCAACACTATTAGCGACCTCGGTGCACACATGGTCACCTTGTTGTTAGCATGAAAAATGATGCGCAAATTCTAGGTTGCCATGGTCCCCACATATGTAATTTAGTTGGCTGGCCATTGTGAAAAAGGGGTCTGATTCAACTAGTCCCAGTTCCTCTGTAATGAATTTCTGGAAAACATGCGCGAAGCCTAGGATCATGGAAGGTCATTCTGCTACTCCTGGTTGCTACTCCTCATCGTGTTGGTCACATGGGAAGCCTTAGAAGATTCGGTCCTCCCTGAGCTCGAGCCTAATATGTGCTAAGGGGCACGATATGCGAACCTGTGGGATTCAAAGGATGAGCAATGCATTGAAGATAATAAGGTCTTATGGGTCTTATTTCAGAGCGATCTCGCAGCAATAATCCACTCCCAGTCGCACTTGTCATGATCAATATATGACAAGTATAAGAGCATCACAATGTTCCAAGTTACAGTGCGCAATGTGCAAATCCCAGGCGGTAAGGACCCAGCATGGGTATCATTGTCATATATGGTTGCTGACAAGGAGATCGACTGTGTTATTGCTATTTGGCCTCTACACTAGAACCTAGGCTTCAAATATGGTACACATGATACTGCAAGTACGAGCATCAAGAAGACTACCCTGCCTGATACCACCAAAGAGATAGAAGGACAGGGCTAGGATGTCGAGAAGGGTGCAGAGTCGGAATCACAAAAGGATTCGCAGCAGGATATGGACACAAAGGGTCTGGATGTGGAGGGTCCTGACTCCCCTTGTGGTATGAAATGGATTGGTGACCCCATTAAAGGCCAAAGAAAGAAACGACGAGCCACAAGGCCTGACAGGGAAGCTGAAGTGACTCTGATAGAGGAAGACCTGGAGAAGATACCAGATGGAGTCACCCTCACCTCTGAATATAAATGACTGGCTTTAGAAGAGCAGTAGAAGGCCATCATCACTACACTTCAGTCTGAGCTTTGAGCTCTGCATCTCAAAACCAACACCCTCCAGACAAGCATGATTCAGACAAGGCCGCCCCCAGTAAATAGCAATGAATTGATCATCACCACATACAACCGCCTCTGCCCTTTGCCACGTGCAACATTAATCTTGAGCCCACCTGCCTCAGGAGCACAAGTCCAGGCCCGCATAGAGGTACAATTGGATTTAGCCCAATTGTTGCATGAACCTTTGCAGGTCCTCCACACATCCCTTTTTTAGGAGATTCAATATAGAGACTGTCGGGTGCACCAGAAGTTCAGTACAGCTGAGCAAACAATTGTGGAGAAAACCACCGAGGTGTCCCAGGCACAAGCTGCATGCACTGTCGCCGCCACACAACAGACCAAGTTGGAACGCCTAATCAGTAGGCTCTGCACAGATGTAACTAAGGATATACCGACCTATGATACCCCCAATCCAAGATCGAAGGACTTTTTGTAGCCCTAAAGGCATCAAGGTCTGAGATTCATACTGTCAAAATATAGATGGAGCAGCAGATTGTTGCCTTGCAGGCCAAATTGCAGCCAGAAACTCCACCTGAGGTAAGAGCCCAACGAGCCGCGCTAGTCACAGAGGCCACCAATACTATTATCTCTCATATTTCTTAGGGTACAGAGTTGTTGGAAATATCTATTTAGTTGTGTTCTAAGGCGCAGCACGACCATATGCTCTGTGATTTTACTCAAGAGCTACGCTAGAAGGAGGAAGAGTTTGAACGGCTCAAAGCTACTATGTCCACTTTTATTCCAGCTCAATGCCTAGCATGACTGCGTACCATCCAGACACTTAGAGATGACATTGAAGAGCTATGCCACAAAAATAAGGTTCTCAGCAACCACCTTAAGCCTTGGGCCGATGAAGCCCTCAAGCTCTCTCAGGAAGTAGATATCGCAGTTAAGCTACTGAAGTAGAATTTGGAAAGTGTCACTGCTACTACAGAAGGTCAAACTTCACAGAAGTTGGTAGATATTGCTCAAAAAATTGTTGTGAAGAGTGAAGGAGTGTTGCCCCCATTGGTTGATGTGATCAAGAAGCTTTAGGTGAAGTTGCAAACCCCAAGGCCACAGCGACTCGGGATAAGTCACAAGATTGTGTTGGGGACCTGTTGGAACGGGGTTCCCTAACTTGTTTTTTTGGTATAATTTTGTAATAGTTGTCTTGCGTAGGGGTTTGGGGTGGGTCAAAGCCCCTAATGTTTTGTAATGGGTTAAAGGGTAGCTCTAGGGTCCGCAAACCACGGTTTGCTGAGCATCGGATAACAAAGGCTACGATGTTATAAATATATAGATAGTTGGGTATAGTAGAGAGGTAAGACAGAAGATTGATGCTACGTGTCAATTGCTAAGATTTGTTTGGGTTGTTTTGGGTGAGGAATCTTGTTGGCTGTGTGCACGAAGATCCTCAGTCCTGCTATGTGTGGACCCTGCTAGGCTGTGTGCGCGGGCTATGTTTGGGTTGTAAGTGGATTTTTGATGCTAATGAATGCAGAATATATTTGAAGTACCTTTGTGGTATCTGGATTGATTATGTTTACTACTGAAGCACATCTGTGATATTTGTTTAAGTTGTGAATGTATCTGTGATTTAGAATTGGCTGTGATTATAATATTTTGTGACGGTATTTGCTGATGTGCACGTGGATGTGAATGTATTGATTATATCTATTAATGATAATAGCTTGGTTATGGTTATGTGCTGATTATACCATTAAAAGGGATGCGAATAGACTTATTCTATGAGATCCTAATAGGCTGCAACATAAACCTGCCTTAAATTACCTACTCTCTCCCAGGGTGCAGAAACATGGTTCCAACACCCTCCCATACTACTTCAGGTGAGACCTTATCTTGTGAAATTAATTCATTACCAAAAGGGCCAGTAGTATAAGGGTTTGTTGGAAAACCTAACCTTCGAACCTGCGTCAGGACCCCTCAAGGTGGGAATGTATAAATTGGAAAAAACATGGTATTGGTACCCATTGCTTCCATTTCCCACCAAATCCCAATGAATTTGGTTTGTGGAAACTTCTCTCTTACACCACCCCAATCTCTACCCATCACTTCCACCATTCATCAATAGTTTCAAAAAATGGGCAAGAAGAAATAGGATTGACTGTTGTGAATCTCTTGGTGATAAAAAAAATATACACGTGCTTCTAGACTAGGTAAATTTCCAAATCATTCTTGTATGTTGATAAATTCATAATAACTTGCATCTGGACAAGTTTAATTTTGAAATCATTCGAGTAATTTAATACGTTAATTTAGAAATAATGTTGGTATGTTGATATGTTGACATTTTCGATGGGGAAACTAAAAAAACATTGACATGGATACCTCACAAAGTTTCACCTCCTTTTCATCAACTATGAAACCCAATTGATTGGAAAACCTGAACTGCTCATTAAATAACCATAGAATTTCATTTCTCATTCAAATGGGTCTATAGAAATTGTTAGAAATATAATTCTATCTATCATTAAATAAAAAAATACAAGTCACAAGGAATGAGACTTAACCTCATAACTACTAGAAGTAACTCACGGACAAGTAAAATTTTAGATGGATTATTGTATTAAAAAACTTGTTGTTGTATTACAAAGAATCATATAACTAAGCTAGAGAATGATATAAAAAATTTATAAGAAAAAAACCTCTTCCATTCTTTGTTCATTAGTCTTTCCCCTTTATCACTTAGGTTTGTAATTCTAAATCTCCCCTTTTAGCTAAATTCAAGTAATTTTTTTTCCCACAATCTCGAATTAGATAAGAGATGGGGAAAACTATTAATGTGACCTAGTATTGTTCCACTGACCACACATAAATTTTAATAAGGTATTTGTGTTCATTGATAGGGAATGGCTTCTCATGCTCACAAAAGAATTGTGAAATGATATCAAAGCCTTCAAAAAAATCCTTAAAAACATTCAAGTGATCAAATTGATACTTGCAATTAACTTATAGGTATAAAACATTATCCCTCAACTGACTACATACTCAAGTTGAGTGTTGACACACTCTTTCCATAGTTATCATACTTGTCTCCATTGTTAGCGAACATGCTAGTTGATTTCATGTCTATTGAATTACTTCAGTAAAATAAACTCATCATTCCATCATGAGAAGTGACATCTAAATGACTCTTGCAACAATCATACATTAGAATAATTCATTCATTTCACATAGTCGTTCTAAGGATGATCTTTCTGGGGCATTGCCCCTCCACTGTACATGATATTTTCTGAAGAGAATGTGTACTCATCCCATTTTTTGAGTTGGGAAAGCAGGTACGGAAGGATTATATGGAAGAATCTCATAATTGTAGTTTTTAAAGAAAATGTGGACTCCTCCCATTTTGTGACTGTGTTGAAATTAGTTATAAAAGGATTAAATAAAGCAATCCCATTTCCCACAACAAATTTCATTTTTTCACTTTATAATTTATATATACATATCTTTATCTAGTTTTGGCTCAATACCAATTGGTTTTTTCATTGATTCTATGAAACTACCTTATGGAAACTCTCTTATGGAATATTTGATGTATTCAATCAAAGAAAATTTTAATTGTATTTAATATAAGAAAAATTCAATTATGTGAAATTCAATATGAAAAAAATGGAGTGAGTGGAGACTATCACATTATCCACGATAAATTATGGCTTAATGATATACATATTATCTAATTGAAGAAAAAAATGGTTGGTCACAAGTTTGAGAACAAGATTTTCTCCTTTATCTATATCATCATTATGTTAATAAGAGCCCCCAAGTTAATAAAAGTGTTGAGAATGGGGATATTATTAATACTGATGTTAATAATTATTCTCCATGGGTATACATATTTAGTCAAGAACATTTTCCTTAAAATGAAATAGTATTATTTCCAAATAATGTGGATGATGTGGGATCTTTTTTCTTCCTTCCTGCAATACTCAAACTTAATTTTGAGACAACTTTGGTTATATTATAACATATTTTATTTCTTAGAAAAATGGAATTTTTGCATAAAAATTCTTCAATTTCCCTAGGAATTCAAATTCAGGTTGTATAAGTGTTTTCTATATATAGATATTCATTCTAGATAAGGTGGCCTTCAAACATTTTGAAGGACTTAAGCTAATCAATCTTCCCTAAAATGGATGTTGATGGGGTTGTGGAGGTATATTGATATTCCTTGTTATCCTTCTCTTCATCAAGTTCTTCGATGGAAGGTAATTATGGGCTATCAATTACCATCCCAGAGTGTAATTGAACTTTATTGAAATCCGCAATCGAGAAAAAATAGGTTTAAGAGGGCGGTAATGTAACATTGTATGTAGGCTAAGTTATTTTATTATTTGGGGTCACATATTGGGTTGGAATATGGGGTGTTGTTTGAGGCAGCTAGTTAGTTGGAAACTAACATTGTTACTAATTTCCAACTAGAGCTTATGGCTTATATGTGTGTTTTTGAGGTTGATTCCCATATCTTGAATGTCCTCACTAGTACCAATGTCATTATTGGCCTTGAGCCTAAAAGGATGTCACTATGAAGGAATGGGAGAATACCAATTTTGAATTGGCTATTGATATAGGATAAAATATTGAGTTGGATCTTATGCAATGCCTGATGGTCATCATGGACATGGTCACTCGTAGGCTACAAAGTATATTTTCTTGGTCTCTTCATTATCTCCTTGATATATTTCCTTGACCTCAGGTGAGGAACAAAAATATTTTGTGGCATGTTGTGTTTACAAATAGCATATACTTATACATTATTCAAGGGGCACTCCCATAGGAGATTCTTCTTCTCACATTCTGAGTAAAAAATGGATAATTTTGATCTACCTTTTTTTTCTTGTTTTTAGCATGTCTCATGTCTAACTAGGAGCTAAGCAAGCTAAGAATTCTAGTCCTAAAATTATAATAGATTTCTAGTCTCATGTTTTGTATTATCATAAGACTAGGTAAGATTTCTAGATTTCTAGTATTATCATATGAATAACACAAAAAATATCACAAATCTCATGATATGATAACTGATAGAAATATATGACGCCCATAAGGTTTAATATATCTAGCAATCGTCCCTCATTACTTGGAGCAGAATAACACATGAAGTTTCAGGATATATGGTGTTTTGTTTTCTTCCTTGCGAATTATACTAGAATGTCTCAAAATAATCCTTTTGGATCTCCTTATACTTGTGTTCCATCTTGAAAATTTCTTATTTGATATCCCTTACCTTACAATAATCTTGGTATTTGTTCAAAAACTCTTTCTCATCTCATCATAGTTTTTAAAATTGTTTCCTCTAAGCCCATTGAAATAGCTAAGTTTTTATTCTTTCATGGTAGATGGAAACAACTTCAACTTCTGGGAAGAGTAATGCTGGCTTCAAAAAAGGAAATAAAATTCAAAGAGGAAAGTGTCTAGGTATTCACAAGCTAAGCCATGAAAATTGTGTAGGGAAAATGGAATAACGCTTTTCATTTGGACGAGTCCATTGAGATCCTAAATAGGAAACTTGCATGTGACTCTTTCCTTTTACTTATGTCCTTCCAACATCTCCCCCCCATACCAATAAATGAATTTATTAACAATACGAGAATTTTTTTGACATAGTAAAGAGGTTAGGTTCATCCAAAAGGTTCTTAGCATGATCTTGGTTTTGAGGACTAAAGAGTTTCTAAACTAAGAGAACCTATAGTAGCTTTAGCTTTGGATTCAACATTATAAGGATCTCGTATGGTTTTGGAAGCTATTTTATGAATTTCAAGTTGGTTTCCAAGGAATCCTTGAGGATTTCCTTGCCCTCTTGGTATTCCTATAAGGTGGTTAGTTTCATGAGTGGATCCTATTGCACAATCAGAAGGGATTTGATGATTTATAGCTCCTTGAGTCATGCATCCTAAAATGGTATAAATGCATAACATTTGGGATAGAGGTTTTATAGTAAGGAATAAAAGTAATATATTTACAAAACTTGTCACTAGAGTCTATATTCAGTCTTAGCTAAACCTAATTCTTAAAATTATTTTCAAATTTAAAATATATTAAATTCAACATAAAATCCAATATTTAATAACATGCAACTAAAAAAATAGAATATCCCACTTTCTCAATTATCTATACTTGTTTGAATATGTTGCAATGGACATATATGTTTATGACTAATTTACCTTTTATGATTTCTAATGAGTAAACCTTATTGGATATATTTTTATAGGACTTATCATGGGGTTTTCACCCTGTCAGCCTATGACGTAGCATGTCCATTCATGGGATGCTAAATAATGTCCATAGTTTCACTACATAGTAATAAATCCCTCATAAAATCATTTTGTTGGACCACCTTCCAATTCATGTTTCCAAACACTGTTTTTATTATATACCCCTTTTGACACCTCGTAATACTTATGGATATTTACTACCTCTCCTTCCCAACCATAACCACTCTCAATATCTACATTATATTGACTTTGTTTTTCACAAGTTTGAACCCTACTAAATGAGTGACAGTGATAAGATATTGGTTAATAAGGTGAAAACCCCACGGCTTATGTACATTGTTAGGATGATATCCCTTCCTTATATTTCAATATGCTTATATGATAAATGTGTTTATCATGTGTTGATATTTTGGTATGAATAATAGGAGATGATTTTATCCCTTGGAAAGCCTTAAAAATTAAGCGAGGGCTAATACAAGAGAAAAAAAGTATCGATTGATTAAAAAATTGCAGAAGCATAGTGATGCCTTTGCATGATCTTAAAAGCATATGGAAAGGATCCATATAGATATTTTCACACACCATATTGATATAAAGGAAAGATCATAACACATTAGACAACCTTAGCATAGGATGAACCCTATAATGAGGAATATAGTAAAATAAGAACTGCAAAATTTTCTTATAGCTACTTTCATTTACCCAATTTTTTAGAGTTAATAGGTGTCACCCTTAGTCATATTTCCAAAAAATAATATAAAGTGGGAAATATTCATAGAGTGTAGAGAGATAAACAATTCCATGAACAAAGATCATTTATGTCTTCCATTTATTAACCAAGTCCTAGATAGACTTGCAGGGAAGAGGTATTTGTCCTTCTTGAAGGATTCATTGGGTATAACTAAATCCAAATTGTTTTATAAGACAAAGATAAAAAAACATTTACCTGTCCATGGGGGAGTTTTATTATGTGATTATTATTATCTTTATGTAATGCTAAAGTGGTTTTCCAAAGAGTTGCAATTAAAATCCTTCTAATTTTGTTCATTATTGCATGAAAATGTATATTCACAATTTCACAACTTATGGTGATGAATTTGATGAAGCACTTGCCAATCTCGAAAAATAATTAGTACGATGTAAATAAAATAATGTTTCTCTTAGTAATGATAATTTTTGCATAATCCTAATTAATAAAATTATTATAGGTCACCATAGGGTGAAAATGTGAATTTTGGAAATAATTTTTGGTATGTGGACAGGAGTCTGGCCATGTTCGGAAAACTATCGACCAAAAAAAAAAATTAAATATTTTCTCAGCTGAGAGTTCAATAATTTCTTAGCTAATAGTTTCAAAATATTTCGGCCGATAGTTTAGCAGAATTAATCTAAGGTTCACAACTCTTGGTTGACACTTTAAAAAGTTTTTGGGAAAAAAATTTGAGAAAAACATTTTCGGAAAAAAACATTTAGCTGAAAACATAGATATTAAATAAAAATGTCGTCTCAGTGTTTTACATTCTAATTTATTCTCTCAGATGAAACTTTGATTAAAAATAATTTATCGACCACAAAATCTCGGCTGAGATTTTAGATTCTATTACAATACTCTCAAACGATACTTAAGATTACATGTAAATCTATTGACCGAGATTTTATATTCCATCTAAAACTCTGGACCTGATGGTAGAAATATATAAATTATAAAAAACGCGGAATTGGTACCCATTGCTTCCATTTCCTGCCAAATCCCAACGAATTTGGTTTGTAGACACTTCTCTCTTACACCACTCTATTGTCTGCCCATCTCTCTTACACCATTCGTAAATAGTTTCAACAAATGGGCGAGAATAAATAGGATTGAGTGTTGTGAATCTCTTGGTGATAAAAAAATATACACGTGCTTCTGGACAAGGTTAATTTTAAAATCATTCTGGTATGTTGATAAATTCATACTAGCTTGCTTCTAGACAAGGTTAATTTTGGAATCACACAAGTAATTTGATAGGTTAATTTAGAAATAATGTTGCTATTTTACATTTTGATGGGGAAACCAAGAAAACATTGACATGGATACTTGACAAATTTTAACCTCATTTTCATCAACTATGAAACCCAGTTGAATGATCCGGGTAAATTTATGATACCGTTTTAACCAAGACCTTTTAATTCGGCTGATGTGTTAGAATTAAATTTTATCAAGGCATTAATGAACACATATGCAGATATAATCACATCAACAATCATACGACAAAATGAAAGAGATTTAATAATGGAGTTCAGCGAGTGTGGACTACGTCTCCGGGCCTCAGTGTCTCAATGGTGGTGGGCTCTTCTTTCAGTGTTGTAAATTTAAATATGTATACGGATGATTTTTTCTTATCATACAAGGAAATCAGCCATCAACATGAGTGGCAAAGTCTCTCCAAGAGATGTTCCGCTGAAAGAAAATCTCACTCATAACAGACGTCTTATCAGCATAACATAAAATCACACATAATGACTATGAGTATCCCGCCAACATGGAAACAAAGGGAGCTCAAACATATCTGACAATCCATGATAGAAATTACATCTCACATCAAGAACAAAAACAAGATCCTGCATAAAACATTAAGTAGGGATCTATACAACACAATGCATCTCATAGCAAAGATAAAAATAAGTACATGATCACAAAGTATATACCTCACATTGAAGATGACTAAATAATAGTTTGCTCCGCTACTACATCTGAAATCACCATCGCAATCATGGCGTCGAAAAGCATGAAATCGATTTCTCACTCACTAAATGTAGACACCTGCAACTCCACTTTGAAAAGTGGCCTAAAAACATAAGGCTCAGATGGAAAATTTGACTACACCATTGAACTCGTGTCGCCGAGAGGTGTAGGATCGACTATCAATTTGCTGAATTCTGACACTGTCGAAATCTGGGCCATAGGGAATATTTTAGATTCCCCATAGATTACTTAAAGATGCTACTCCATAGGGAATCTGGAAATCTGCAACTTAAAATAGGAATTTGATCTCACCATTGAGATCCTTACGAAATATTGAGAAGAATGAGTTTAAGGTTGACCTCATTCTAACACTGACAAATTTCGACCTCCAAGGAATTTGAAAGATTCCCTCAAGATTCTTGAAATTCTCCTCCACAGGGAATCTGCAAAACCACTACTCCAAAGGTGAATCCAACTTCACCATTGCATTCCTTGTGAAATTCTTGTTAAAATGCATATAAATTTCAATACATTCTGACACAGGAAAATTTTACCTCCTTGGAATAAAAAAGATTCTCTAAACATCAAAAGGATTTTGTCTCGAAATTTGTGCACCATCATGCCTCGAACTGTGTGTCATCCTCTACTCCGACCTGCTCTGGGCGCACTGAGAAAAATAGGGCTTAAGAATTAATTCCTGGGCGGATTCCCCAACAAGTATGTTGAGCACAGTTCACAAAGTTGGAAATTAGTTAAGGGAGGTGTTGGGATCAAATCTCACCTCCCCAAAGTTCTGCGTGCAAGATTTTTATTGGCACACTTTTTAAAAAATGATATGAGTTGGGCCCGCCTTGAGCGGCCCACCCAAAAAACCCATGGAAATAAATTGTTATATGTGGTGCAGTTTAAATATTTAACATATAGTTATATATTATAATAGTTGTAATGGTTATGTGTTGGTTGGCGACTCCGTTTTTTATGCCAGTGTCAGTGGACCAACCGACGTGTCCGTCAGCATTAGGGGAATTTTGAGGTCTAAAATGGGCCTCCTAAGGAAATAATAAAATAATAGCTAAACCAATAAAATAATATTTATGAGCTTGCAATTCACTTTTTGCACCACAATCCATGTAACCATAGTTAAATTCAATTCAAAAGTTGGACCAAAATAAAATTAATAAAAAAATTGTATTGATATGACTATAAATAAGAATGAGCTTTTCAAGAAAAATTCAATATCATTGAACAACTAATGCATTTGTCCTTTGTACTTAAATAACTTAAAATAAAATATAAATACAAATTTATAAATTCTTAATTATATTATATGCTATTAATTAAAATATATATTATTTAAATTGTATAATAACATGTAATTAATATACTATATAAAAATAATATAATATAATAAATGTATAGGGATATGCATTGTTTCTTTCAAGAAATATGAAATGACAATAATCTATTTTATTCAAAAAGTGTGAAATGACATTTATTATGAGTACTTTACTGTGACTTTAAAAGTACTTAGAGCACTACCATGGTTAACCATGAGTTTTTATCCACCATTGAGAATGTGACAAGTAAGTACCTTTAACTAATACAATGCCACCTCAACCATTAGGGATGATGTCATCCCCTAAAATGTGATTGGTTCTCATAAAGTGAAATTTGATTGTACATTTTCCTTAGGAGTCCCATTTTAGACCTCAAAATTCCCCTAATGGTGGGTTCGATTCCCACTGCTAACCCATATGTGGTTAACATATATTAAATATAATGTCATTTTTTGTGGCGTGGGGTGGGGCGTGGATCATGGCCCGTTGGCCCAAATAATATATATATATATATATATATATATATATATATATATATATATGAACAAACACACTTTTTTTAACATTCGTTTTTTGACTGTAGGAGATGGTTTAAGGAGGCCACAAATTTTTCCAAAATCCATCTGGATCTGAGCAGAATAATGTCACCAGAATTCGGTGAAAATGTTGCCTCTTTAAGCCTGCCACATGGGTCGGTCAACCCTGAACTTTTACTAGCTCTAACTTTTACATATGAACTCGGTTTGATGAACCGTTCACACCGTTGCGATCAAGACAACAAGATCTTCAACTTGAAACTGAGTTTGCCAGGTTTATTTCACTTTTTTTTTTGAGCTTTCATCAGCCCTCTTTGTCCTGTGTGTGTCTCTGGAGCCACCTGGATCAATTGAGAAACCTGAAATGCTCACTAAATAACCACAAAGTTTTATTTCTCATTCAAATGGATCAGTAGAAATTGTTAGACATCTAATTCTATCTGTCATTAAATAAAAAATACAAGTCACAAGGAATGAGACTTACCCTCATAACTACTAGAAGTAATTCATGAAGATGTAAAATTTCACATGTATTATTGTATTAAACAACATGTTGTATTAATAAGAAGCATATAACTAAGCTATAGAATAATATCAAAAAAACTATAAGAGAAAAACCTCTTCCATTCTCTATTCATTAGTCTTTCCCCTCTATCACTTAGGTTTGTAATTTTAAATCTCCCCTTTTAGCTATATTCAAGCTAGTTTTTTCCCCACAGTGTCAAAATAGATACAAGATATGGAATTCTTATCATATGATAACTCTTCCTGTGACCTAGTATGGTTCCAGTGACCACACATAAATTTTCATTGATAGGGAATGGCTTCTCATGCTCACACAAGAATTGGGAAATGATATCAGATTCTTTGACAAAATCCTCAACAACATTCAAGTGATCAAATTGATACTTGAAATTAACTTATAGGTATAAAACCTTATCCCTCAATTGACTGCATACTCATGTTGAGTGTTGACATACTCTTTCCATAATTATCATACTTTTCACCATTGTTAGCAAACCTGCTAATCGATTTCAGGTCTATTGAATTCCTTTGATAAAATAAACTCATGATTGCATAATGAGAAGTGACATATAGATTACGCTTGAAGCAATAATACATTAGAATAATTCATGCATTTCACATAGTCGTTCTAAGGATGATCTTTCTAGGGCATTTCATTGCCACTACATATGGTAGTCTCTAAAGAGAATGTGTACTCATCCCATTTTGTGACTGTTGGGAAAGTAGGTAGAGAAGGATTATATGGAAGAATCTCATAATTGTAGTTTCTAAAGAAAATGTGGACTCCTCCCATTTTGTGAGTGTGTTGAAAGTGGGTAGAAAAGGATTAAATAGAAGAACCTCATTTCCAACATCCAATTTCACTTTTTCAATTTATACTTTGTATATACATATCTTTATCTAGTTTGGGCTCAATACCAATTGGTTTTTTCATTGAGTCTATGAAAATCCCTTATGGAACTCTCTTATGGAATATTTGGTGCATTCAATATAAGAAAATTTTAATTGTATTTAATATAAGAAAATTTAAATTATTTGAAATTCATACGAAAAAATGTACTGAATGGAGACTGTCACATTATCCATAATAAATTCTATCTTAATGATGTACATATTATCTAATTGAAGAAAAAAAGGGTTGGTCACAAGTTTGAGAAAAAAAATTTCTCCTTAATTTATATCATCATTATGTTAATAGGAGCCCCCAAGTTAATAAAAGTGTTTAGAATGGTGATATTATTAATAAATATGTTAATAATTAGTCTCCATGGGTATACATATTTAGTCAAGAACATTTTCCCTAAAATCAAATATTCTTATTTCCCAATACTGTAGATGTTGTGGGATCTTTTTCCTTCCATCCTATAATACTCAAAATTAATTTTTAGACCACTTTGGCAATATTATAACATATTGTATTGCTTGGAACAATGGAATTTTTTCATAACAAATCTTCAATTTCCCTAGGAGTTCAAATTAAGGTTGTATAAGGGTTTTCTATATATAGATATTATTTCTAGATAAGGTGGACTTCAAACTAGTTTTAAGGACTTAAGCTAATCAATCCTCCCTAAAGTGGATGATGGTGGGGTTGGGCAGGTATATTGATAGTCCTTGTTATCCTTCTCTTCATCAAGTTGTTGGATGGAAGGTAATTATGGTCTATCAATTACCATCCCAGAGGGTAATTGAACTTTGTTGCAATCTGTAATGGAGACAAAATAGGTTGAACACGGGCGTAATGTAGCATTGTATGTGGGATAAGCTATTTTATTATTTGGGCTATTCACATATTGAGTAGGAATATGGGGTGTTGTTTGAGGTAGCTATTTGGTTGGAAACTAACATTGTTATGAATGTTGGGCTAGAGACTGTGGCTTAGAAGTGTGTTTTTCAAGTTTATTCCCATAGCTTGAATGTCCTCACTAGTAGAAATGTTATTATTGGACTTGAGCCTAAAAGGATGTCACTATGAAGGAATGGGAGAATACCAATTTTGAATTGGCTATTGATATAAGAAAAAATATTGAGTTGGATCTTGTGTGATGCCTTATGGTCATCGTGGACATGGTCACCCCTAGGCTACAAAGTATATTTTCTTGGTCGCTTCATTAGCTCCTCGATATATTTCCTTGACCTCAGGTAAGGAAGTAAAAGCTTTTGTGGCATGTTATGTTTGAAAATAACACATAATTCTACATTATTCAAGGGTCACTCCCATAGGAGATTCTTCTTCTAACATTTTGAGAAAAGAATGGATAATTTTGATCTACCTTTTCTTTCTTGTTTTTAGCATGTCTCATGTCTAACTACGAGATAAGTGAGCTAAGAATTCTATTCCTAAAACTATATAATAGGTTTCTAGTCTCATCTTTGGTGACTCCAACCATTTATATGACTTGGTGATCCTTGAAATAATTCCTATAGGGATCCTCCCTAATCTAGTATTATCATACAAATAACACCAAAAACATCACAGATGTCATGATATGATAACTGATAGAAATATATTCCCCCCATAAGGTTTAATACATCTAGCAATCGTCCCTCATTACTTGGATGAGAATGTCACATGAAGTTTCATGATATAGGGTGTTTTGTTTTCTTCCTTGCGAATTATACTAGAATGTCTCAAAATAATCCTTTTGGATCTATTCATACTTTTGTTCTCTCTTGAAAATCTATTCTTTGATATCCCTTACAATAATATTGGTATTTCTTCAAAAAATCATTCTCATCTCAATATAGGTTTTAATACTATTTCCTCTAAGCCCATTGAAATAAATGAGTGTTGATTGTTTCAACTTCTAGGAAGAGTAATGATAGATTTAGAAAAGGAAAACAAAATCAAAGACAAAAGTGTCTATGTCTTCACAAGCCAAGCCATGAAAATTGTGTAGGGAAAATGGAATAACGCTTTTCATTTGGATGAGTCCATTGAGATCCTAAATAGGAAACTTTCATATGACTATTTCCTTTTACTTATGTCCTTCCACCATTTCCCCCCATACCAATAAATGAATCTATTAACAATACGGGAATTTGTTTGATGTAGTAAAGAGGTTAGGTTCATCCAAATGGTTCTTAGAATGATCTTGGTTTTGAGGACTAAAGAGTTTCTAAATTAAGATAACCTATAGTAGCATTAGCTTTGGATTCGACATTAGAAGTATCCCTTATGGTTTTGGAAGCTATTTTATCAGTTTTAGGTTGGTTTTCAAGGACTCCTTGAGGGTTTTCTTTCCCTATTGGTATTCCTACAAGGTGGTTAGTTTCATGAGTGGATCTTATTGCACCATTAGAAGGGATTTGATGATTTATATCTCCTTGAGTCGTGCATCCTAAAATGGTCTAAATGCATAACATTTTGGATGGAGGTTTTATAGTAAGGAATAAAAATAATATATTTACAAAACTTGTCACAAGTGTTTATATTCAATCTTAGCCAAACCTAATTCTTACAATTAATTTCAAATTTCAATTATATTAAATTCAACGTAAAATCCAATATTTAATAACATGCAACTAAAAAAATAGAATATTCCACTTTCTTAATGATCTATACTTATTTGAATATGTTTCAATGGACATATATGTGTATGACTAATTCACCTTTTATGATTTCTAATGAGTAAACCTTATTCGATATGTTTTTATAGGACTTATCATGGGGTATTCACCCTATCATCCTATGACATAACATGTGCATTCATGGGGTGCTAAATAATTCCCATAGTTTCACTACATAGCAACAAATACCTCATTAAATCATTTTGTTGGACCACCTTCCAATTCATTTTTCCAAACACTATTTTTATTATATACCCCTTTTGACACCTTGTAGTACTTATAGATCCTTAATACCACTCCTTCCCACCCCTACCTGCTCTCAATATCTACATTATATTGACTTTGTTTTTCACATGTTTGAAACCTAGGTTATGAATGAAAGTGATAAGATATTGGTTAATAAGGCGAAAACCCCAGAGCTTATGTATATAGTTAGGATGATACCCCTTCCTTATATTGCAGGATGCTTATATGATACATGTGTTTATCATGTGTTGATATTTTGGTATGAATAATAAGAGATGATTTTATGGATTCATCATCTTCTCATTGTGTGTTTCTTTTGATGTTTAACTATGATAGATTTGGACATCTATGTGATATCTTAATATGTGATTAACTTTAGCTTTTTCTTACTGATGAGTTATTTATGTGGGGTCTCCATTAAATGAACATATTGTATAGCACTTTCATTTGTGGGAATGTTAAAGGATGCCTTTAGTTTCAATATATAGTGATAAATACTTCTCAAAATACTTTTGTTAAACCCCTCCCCAAGACATATGCCTAAAAAAAGAACCCATATTTTTACTAGATATCCACAATTTTTATTTGATACCATTTCAATACCTATAAACATCTTTGTACCACAGATATTCTCTCTAATATGTAATATATATTGAATTTTAGTTTCTCAATTTTAAAAATGCCTTATGAGTGAAGAAAATAATAAATTAGTGAAAAAGGTGAAGCCCCCATGGTTATTTAACATTAAATGTTCTTGAGAAAGGCTATGTAACATTGGTGATATTTTTAATTATGATAATGCGTTATACATATTTTATGTTTTTCTATATTTGCTAAATTTATGTTGTTTTTGTATATAGGTTGAATTTTAAAAATATATTCTAATGATTTAAATGTTACAAATATAGTGTTACATATCATTTTAAAGAATAAATTATTAAAATCATAGCTATAAGGCTTTATTACTTTAAAAATTAATAAAAATCCATTAATTACTCAAAAATATATGTATTATATTTAAAATCCCATTAGTTACCCCATGTAAATCCCTTATTTTTTAATGATTTTTTTTTACTTATAAATGGAAACTTATTAAAATAATAAAAACCCATAAGTGTAGAACAACTGAATTCTTTAGAAAAATAAAAATATGATTAGAAACATACTCTCGTGCTTGCTTATATATAAGTATCCATATATTATCTGATACGTCTATCATTAAGCTAGAATGGATCCTAGAATTTCTGGTAATATTTGTAGGTTCTGGGGAGTAGCTTGCAGACTTCATTGTCCCCCAACCTAAATATTATATGTAGAGATACAATATTATCCTTGGATGACTATTGTTGGTAGCTATAGACTTGTATATCAAATGCAGGTCTAGGAGCGTGACAATATTCGATGGCACTTCCACCAAACAATTGACATAATATCCACCTACAAAAACTACTGTGGATTATAAAGCACCTCTTTGGCTAGATGGGAAAGATAGATATAAAAAGTAAGTTTCCCATTAATTACTTAACATTGATCAATATATATTTTTTTAGAGATAAAATATAGGATAAAAAAAGTAATGATTTCATTGCATCTCCTTTTTGTCTACAACCACACATACCCTTGAGGGTATTGTTCAGCCTAAGCTAAAAGCATGTGTAACTTCGATTAATGCTTCATTACATGAACATGAGTCCTTATTTGAGGAAACAAAAAATTTAAAGCATAGAAACAATCAAAATATGCCCTTGGAAAGCCTTAAAATTGAAGCGAGGGCTAACACAAGAGAAAAAAAATATTGATTGATTAAACAATTGCAAAAGCATAGTGATGCCTTTTCATGGTCTTACAAGGACATGGAAGGGATCCATATACATATTTTCACACACCATATTGATATAAAGGAAGCATCATAACCCATTAGACAACCTTAGCATAGGATGAACCCTATAATGAGGGATATAGTAAAAGAAGAACTGCAAAAGTTTCTTATAGCTAGTTTCATTTACCCAATTTTTTAGAGTTAATAGGTCTTACCCTTAGTCGTATTTCAAGAAAAGAATAGAAAGTGGAGAATATTCATAGAGTATAGAGAGATAAATAAGTCCATGAAAAAAAATCACGTACATTTTCCATTTATTAACCAAGTCCTAGATATACTTGCGGGGAAGAGGTATTTTTCCTTCTTGGAGGATTCATTGGGTATAACTAAATCCAAATTGTTTTGGAAGACAAATATAAACAACATTTACTTGTCCATGGGGGGAATTTTCTTATCATGCGATTACCATTTTTGTTATTTAATTCTCGAGTGGTTTTCCAAAGAGTTACAATTGGAATCCTTCTAATGTTATTCATGATTGAATGAAAATGTATATGGACAATTTCACTACTTATGGTGATGAATTTGATGAAGTACTTGCCAATATAGAAATATAATTAATACGATGTAAAGAAAATAATTCTTCTCTCAGTAATTATAATTTTTGCATAATCCTAATTGATGAAGTTATTCTAAGTCACCATAGGATGAAAACGCGAAATTTGGAATTACTTTTTGGTATGTGAAGAGGATTTTGGCTATGTTCAAAAAAATCTCGACCAAAAAAAAAATAATTAAAATATTTTCTCAGTTGAGATTTCAATCATTTATTAGTTAGTAGTTACAAAATATTTCTGTTGATAGTTTAGCAGAGTTAATCCCAAGTTCAGAAGCGCTCGGTTGAGACTTTGAAAATTTTTGGGAAATATTTTTGAGAAAAACATTCTCGGACAAAAACTCACAGCTAAAAGCTTATATTCTAACTAAAAATATCGTCTCAAAGTTGTATATTCTAATTCATTCTCTCGGAGGAAACTTTGATTAAAAATAATTTATCAGCCACAAAATATCGGCCAAGAGTTTAGATTCTATTACAATACTCTCAGACGAGAGTTAAGATTCCATGTAAAATAATTGATCGAGATTTTATATTCCATCTGAAACTCTTGACTGAAAGGTGGAAATATATAAATTGGAAAAAGCGTGACATTGGTACCCATTGATTCCATTTCCCGCCCAATCCTAACGAAGTTGGTTTGTGGACACTTCTCTCTTACACCACCCTATTCTCTTCCCATATCACTTCCACCATTCATCAATAGTTTCAAAAAAAGGGCGAGATGAAATAGGATTGAGTGTTGGGAATATCTTGGTGATTAAAAAAATATACACATTCTTTTGGACTACGTTAATTTCTAAATCATTCTGGTATGCTAATAAATTCATAATAGTTTTCTTGTTGACAAGGCTAACTTTGAAATCATACTAGTAATTTGATATGTTAATTTAGAAATCATGTTGGTATGTGTATATGTTAACATTTTTTACGGGGAAACCAAAAAAACATTGACATGGATACCTGACAAAGTTTAACCTACTTTTCATCAACTATGAAAACCGGTTGATTGACAAACCTGAATTTCTCACTAAATAACCACAGAATTTAATTTCTCATTCAAATGGGTTAGTAGAAATGGTTAGACATCTAATTCTATCTGTCATTAAATAAAAAAATACAAGTCACAAGGAATGAGAGTTAACCTCATAACTACTAGAAGTAATTGGCGGACAAGTAAAATCTCACATGGATTATTGTATTAAACAACATGTTTCTGTATTACTAAGAATCATATAAATAATATAGAGAATGATATCAAAAAATGTATAAGAAAAACACCTCTTCCATTCTCTGTTCATTAGTTTTTCCCCTCTATCACTTAGGTTTCTAATTCTAAATCTCCCCTTTTAGCTAAATTCAAGCTATTTGTTTTCCCATAGTCTTGAAATAGATAAGAGATAGGGAATTATTATCATACCAAAAGTATTTGTGTGACCTAGTATGGTTCTAGTGACCACACATAAATTTCAATAAGGTATCAGTGTTCATTGATAGGGAATGACTTTTTTCATGCTCACACAAGAATTGGGAAATGATACCAGATCCTTCCACAAAATCCTCACCAACATTCAAGTGATCAAATTGATACTTGCAATTAACTTATAGGTGTAAAACCTTATCCCTCAACTGACTACATACTCATGTTGGTGTTGACACACTCTTTCCATAATTATCATACTTGTCACCATTGTTAGCGAACCTACTAGTTGATTTCAAGTATATTCACTTCCTTCAATAAAATAATCTCACGATTCATTATGAGAAGTGGAATTTAGATGACTCTTACAGCAATCATACATTAGAATAATTCATGCATTTCACATAATCGTTCTAAGGATGAGCTTTCTGGGGCATTGCCCCGCCACTGCATATGTAGTTTCTGAGGAGAATGTGTACTCATCCCATTTTGTGTGTTGGGAAATCAGGTAGAGAATCTTTATATGGAAGAATCTCATAATTGTAGTTTCTAAAGAAAATGTGGACTCCTCCCATTTTGTGGGTGTGTTGAAAGTAGGTAGAAAAGAATTAAATAGAAGAATCCCATTGCTCACATCCAAATTCATTTTTTCAGTTTATACTTTGTATATACATATGGAAAATATCTTATGGAATACTTGGTGTAGTCAATATAAGAAAATTTTAATTGTATTTAATATAAGAAAAAATAAATTATGTGAAATTCAATACGAAAAAAATGGAGTGAATGGAGTCTATGACATTTTCCATGATAAATCATTGCTTAATGATATACATATTATATAATTGAAGAAAAATATGGGTTGGTCACAAGTTTGAGAACAAAATTTTCTCCTTTATATATATCATCATTATGTTAATAGGAGCGCCCAAGTTAATAAAAGTGTTGAGAATGGGGATATTATTAATACAAGTGTTAATAATTAGTCTCCATGGGTATACATATTTACTCAAGAACGTTTTCCCTAAAATCAAATATTCTTATTTCCCAATAATGTGGATGTTGTGGGATATTTTTTCTTCCTTCATATAATACTCAATGTTAATTTTTAGACCAATTTGGCTACATTATAACATATTGTATTGCTTGGGACAATGGAAGTTTTGCATAAAAATTATTCAATTTCCATAGGAGGTCAAATCCAAGTTGTATAAGGGTGTTATATATATAGATATTCATTCTAGATAAGTTGGACTTCAAAAAAGTTTGAATGACTTAAGCTAATAAATCTTCCCTAAAGTGGATTTCGGTGGGGTTGGGGAGGTATATTGATATTCCTTGTTATCCTTCTCTTCATCAAGTTCTTGGATGAAAGGTAACCGTGGGCTATCAATTACCATCCAAAAGTGTAATTGAACTTTATTGCAATCCATAATGGAGACAAAACAGGTTGAACAAGGGGGTAATGTAGCATTGTATGTGGGCTAAGGTATTTTATTATTTGGGCTAGTCACATATTGGGTAGGAATATGTCGTGTTGCTTGAGGTAGCTAGTTGGTCTGAAACTAAAATTGTTACTAATGTTGGTTTAGAGCTTGTGGCTTAGATGTGTGTTTTTTAGGTTGATTCACATAGCTTGAAAGTCCTCACTAGCAGCTATTTTCCTTGAGCCTAAAAGGATTTCACTATGAAGGAACGGGAGAATATAAAAAAAAAAAATTGGTTATTGATATAGGATAAAATACTAAGTTGGATCTTATGTGATGCCTTATGGTCATCATGGACATGGTCACTCTTGAACTAAAAAGTATATTTTCTTGGTCTCTTCCGTAGCTCCACGATATATTTCCTTGACTTCAGGTGAGGAAGGACAATATTTTGTGGCATGTTATGTTTGCAAATAGCACATACTTCTACATTATTCAAGGGGCACTCCCATAGGGGATTCTCCTTCTGAAATTCTGAGAACAAAAATGGATAATTTTGATCTAAATTTTTTTTCTTGTTTTTAGCATGTCTCATGTCTAACTAGGAGTTATGTGGGCTAAAAATCTAGTCCTAAAATTATATAATAGGTTTCTAGTCTTATATTTTTTGACTCTAGAGATTTATATGACTTGATGATCCTTGAAATAATTCCTATAGGGATCCTCCCTAATCTAGTATTATCATATGAATAACACCAAAAATATCACAAATGTCATGATATGACAACTGATATAAATATATTCCCCCCATAAGTTTTAATACATCTAGCAATCGTCCCTCGTTATGTTATGAAACCAGCTCAAAAAATAGAAGAAAAGAGAGATCAATGCCTTTGAAATAAGCCACTTCGAGGGGGAAACCTCCAATACATTACATAAATTAACAATTCTTGGATGATACAAATGAAAAAACCTCATTTCTACATATAGGATTCCATGGGGCTACAATGTAATCCTAGCCGACCTAACAATAATAATGTAAGGGCACAATAATAACAATATGGGGGTTACAGGGGTAGAACAATAATAATAAGGGGGTTACACTAACAACAATAAGGGAATATACTAGTAATATAGGGACCTAACATGCTCCTATCCTTTAAAAAAGTGTTGTCCTCAACGCTTGAGTAGCTCTAGGTGATTCTGTATAAAATTCTCATCCTCCCATGTAGAATATTCAGTGGGTAAGTTGTTCCATTTGATGAGATACTCTGAAATTGATCGATTTCGTCACTGTTGAGTTCTTGTTTTTGTGACTGCTTTAGGTTCCAATATGGTTTTTCCTTCTTCATCAAGTTCAGGAAATATTGTTTGAACTGGAAGTTTTTCCCCTTTCACCTTCTTTAAGCATGAAACATGGAAAACTAGATGCACTCACAAATAAGTAGGAAGCTCCAATTTGTATGCCATAGTACCAATATTTTGCAACACCTTGTAAGGACCATAGTACTTTGGCGATAATTTATTATCCTTATTAAATTTCTTGGGGGAGATTTGGTTGTATGGTTGTAACCGTAAAAATACCCAATCTCCTACATCAAAACTTCTCTCACTGTGATGTTGATTTCCCTGTTGTTTCATTCAATTTTGTGCCAAATTTTGGTTATCCTTCAAGAGTCGGAGAACTTCTTGTTGATGCTCGATGTGATCTTCCACTGATTGAACCCTATAATTTTCCCTTAAAGAAGATGTGATGCACAGTGGATGATATCCATAAAGTGCCATAAATGGGGTCATTTTTGTTGCAGTATGGAAGGAAGTGTTATACCACCATTCAGCAAGAGCTAACCACTTCACCCATTGTGCTTACGTATCCGATAGAAAACAACAAAGATATCCTTCCAAACATTTATTCACTATCTCTGTTTTACCATCGGATTGAGGATGATAAGATAAGCTATGAGCTAGTTGAGTACCCAAACAAGAAAATAATTCTGTCCAAAACTTTCCTATAAAAATGCGATCTCTGTCACTTACAATAATCTTCGGGTTTCCATGTAACTTTTGAATTGTTTCCAAAAATGCAGTAGCAACTGTAATTTCTTTAAATGGATGAGATAATGCACAAAAATTTGCATACTTGGTAAGTCTATCAAGTACCACCATGATGACATTCCTTCCTTCAGACTTAGGTAAACCTATGATAAAATCCATTGAAATCTCCTCCCAAATTTGACTTGGAATGGATAAAGGTTGTAGAAGACTCGGGGTCTTAATTGTCTCAACTTTATTTTGTTGGAAAACCAAAAATTCCACCACAAACGTTTGAATATCAGATTCAAGGTCGTCCCAAAAAAATTCTTTCTTCACCTTGTGGTAAGTTTTCAAAAATCCCGAGTGTCCTCCTAAAGGAGAAGTGTGCAATTCCAAAATAATATTTTGTTTTAGTTGGTAATTATTGCAAATATATAAGCGATATTTGTACCATAAGGAATCATTTTTCCAACTAAATGTATTAGATGTACCCATCTATCATGTAGTCTTTGTTCCAAAAAGTGTTTAAGACTATCATGATCATTTTTTACCTTGAAGTGTCTTCCCATTAGGTAAGGTCTCCATTTCTTTAGTGCATGTAGTATTGCCAACATTTCCTTCTCATATTAAAAAGAAATGGGTCTTCCTTCTTGCATTAAAACAACACCAATTCCATTTCCTGAGGAATCACATTCCACAATAAAGTTTTTTGTGAATTCTGGCATAGCTAAGACTGGTGCTAGGAATATTTCCTCTTTAAGATGTTCAAAAGCCTTAGTCACTTCAGGAGTCCATGAAAATGCATCTTTCTTCAATAATGTTGTTAGAGTTGCTTCTATTATCCCATAATTCTTAACAAACTTTCGATAATACCCTGTTAACCCGATAAATCCACACAACTTCTTTGTGGTTGTGGGGACTTTCCATTCCTTAATGGATTTAATTTCATTAGGGTCTACCTTAACACCCTCGTGAAATACAATATGACCCAGATATTCCATCTCTTGTACTCCAAAGAAGCATTTAGATGTTTTTGCATATAATTATTTCGCCTCCAATAGTTTGATCACCCTGTCAACATGTTGAACATGATCCTTCCAAGACCTGTTGTAGATTAGTATATCATCTAAGGAAGGGTTTGAAAATGGAATTCATTAACCCTTGAAATGTAGAGGGTGCATTGGTAATGCCAAAAGGCATGACCAAAAATTCATAATGACCCTCATGAGTTCGAAATGTTGTTTTTGGAATATCTTCAGTCTTCATTCTAATTTGATGATATCCTAAATGAAGATCCAACTTGGTAAAATAAATTACTCCATGTAATTCATCCAATAATTCATCAATCACAGGAATGGAAAATTTATCTTTAATGGTGAGCTTATTGAGCTCCCTATAATCTGGACACATTCGCCATGATCCATCCTTCTTGTGTACCAATACTACAGGAGCAGAGAAATAAATTTGACTAGGTTGAATTATACCTGCCTCTAACATTTCTGCAATCATACGTTCAACTTCGCTCTTTTGGAAGTAAGGATATCTATAAGGCCTGATGTTTGGAGGAACACTTCCTGGAATCAAATGAATAGCATGATCATGATCACGAATAGATGGGAGTCCTTTGGGAGTTTCAAACACCTTGGAATGATTGTCCAAGACTTGTTGGAGATCTGCAGAAATAGATGATTTTGATGTTGGAACTTCTAGTGAGCATAATTGTGCAATTACGCCTCGCTGTTCTTTCTTTAGAAGCTTTGTCATGACATTAGAGCTTATTATCCTTCCTGGCTTCCCCACAATACCCCGTAATTCAATTTCCTTTCCTTCTGAAAAAAATTTCAAGAAAAGTTCTTGAAAATTAAAAGCTACCGTCCCCAAAGATTGTAACCATTGTACTCCTAGTACAACATCAGCACCTCCCATAGGAATGGAAAGCATTGGACTAGTCAATACATATTCCCCCATGGTTAGCTTGATATTATGGCATTTTCTAGAGAAATTTATAGTTCCTCCATTTGCAACCATCACTTGACATTCTGGTGCTAGGTATAGGAAACAATTCAATTCCTTGGCTACCTTACAATGAATAAAATTATGAGTACTACCCGAATCAATCAACACTATTACCTTTTTCTTCTTGATATGTCCTTCTATATTGAGAGTTTGAGGAGTGGTAATTCCCGCCAATGCATTACATGATATGGTCAGACTAATTTCTTCTTCTCCTAGGGTTGGTTCCTAGTGTATATCCTCTTCTTTTGAAGTTTATTGTTCATTTTATTCCTCCTCTTCACAATATATGTAAAATAATTTCTTCTCAACACACTTATGACCTTTAGTGTATTTGCTATCACAAATGTAACAAAGCCCTTTTTCTCTTTTTTCTTCCAATTGTTGTGGTGTCAACCTTGTAGGTTGTGGAATTCTAGGAGTAGCAACACTTCCATATTTATAGATGTGAGTGGTAGGCTTCCTTGTCACCATAACTTTACATTCATTTTTTCTTGCCAACCTGAATGCCTTCTTCCATGAATCAAGTTTCCAAAGGTGAACTTCATGTTGGATGTTATCCTTTAAAGTCTCTATGAAGACATCAATCCTCTATTCCTCTAGAATATCAGTTACCCTTATATTCAATTTTTGGAAGTCCTCAATGTGCTCCACCATTGAACCCTTTTGTTTGAGATTTATCAATTGGCTAAAGAAGGTGTTGCTCTTTCTATCCTCATAATGTGCTATCATTTCCTCCAAAAAAATTTACCAAGTGACAATTTTTTTACAGGATCAAAGCCATTGATACCATAAAAATGTATTTTGTTCTAAATGTAATGTTGCAATGCATACCTTTTGTGTATTTTTCACATTATTGAGCTCAAAATATTGCTCCATCTGTAGTATCCATGTTACGGGATCCTTGCGATCAAACTTCCTCATATCCATCTTTGGAATATGGTGGTTCTTCAATCCAACATTAGAGTTTATGAAATCATGATTAACATTTATTTTGTTCTCATCATGAGTTTCCTCTACTATATTTTCGCCATTAGGAATCATTTCTTGTATCAATTTTGACAAGCCTTCCTTCAAACTTTCCATGTCTTCCTAGAAACCTTCCATTTTTTCTTCCATACCATTCTTCAAACCGTCTATTTTTTCTTCCACACCATTCTTCAAACCATCCGTCGTAGCTTCCACGCCTTTATTCAAACCATCCATCTTAGCTTCCTCTTAGCTTCCATGTTTTTTTCAAAACATCCATTTCATTTTTTGTTGCTCTTTGAGAGAGCGAAATTTGGTGCACTTTCTCTTGTAATTTTGATATGTCATGTTGCATTTCTTCATCTTCATGGGCCATAGTAGAGCCTTCTGAAGGCTTAATGGGTGTTGAATTATTTTTAGGAGGAATTTTATAACCCAATACTGATATCTATTCTACAATATGCACTTGGAATCAATTCAAATTGATTCTTCAAACAAGACTTATGCAATTTGGAGAAAAAAATACACACATGTTTCTTGCTTTCGAGGAGCTCGATATTGAAATTGAATTAGCTTTGTGATTTCAGATCTTAAATATCTGAAATTAAGCCCTGTAGTATCACTCTGAATCTTCTTTCCAATGCCATAATTCTAGCTTGATTTGGATTCTTCAAGTCAAATATATGCACAATCTCCCACAATGACCTAATTATGGACTAGTTCAGTAGAGAGAAGTTGTACGGCATGCCACATGTCATTGTTTCCTCATTCAACCTTGAAATTCATACACAAGAAACTAAATCACATTTACTTGCAACCATTTTTTACAGAATTCCAATACGACGCTCAGAGAGATATTTATGATGATTTTCCCATAGTCACCTCTTTAAAATGAAATTCGGGAGCCTGAAAAAGCTCTAACTTCCACATATCATATATCGGAAAATTTTGCAAACCAAGATCTGAAATTTGTACAGGAGGTTCCACTGGATTTTCTCTTTTCTCTATAAAAATTTCAGCTTCTGAAACTTTGTAGAAAAAATTTATAGCGCAAATGACACAATGACTTGTTTTAGGTGAAATTCAGGAGCCTAAAAATAACCTAAATTCCACAGATCATATCTCTGAAAAATATTGCGAACCAAGATCTGAAATTTATAAACGTCGTTCCTTGGGATTTTTTCTTCGCTCTATAAAAATTTCAGCTTCTAAACCTTCGTATAAAATAATTTATAGCAAAAATGCCACGATGACCTGTTTGGAGTAGCGAAACCCTAGAATCCAAACCTTTTATAGCAAATGTTATGAAACCAGCTCCAAAAATAGAAGAAAAAAGAGATCAATGCCTTAGAAATAAGATACTTCTAGGGGGAAACCTCCAATACATTACATAAATGAGCAATTCTTAGATGATACAAATGACAAAACCTCCTTTCTATATATAGGAGTCCATGGGGCCACAATGTAATCCTAGCCGACCTAACTATAATAATGTAAGGACACAATAATAACAATATGGGGGTTACAGGGGTACAACAATAACAATAAGAGGGTTACACTAACAACAATAAGGGACTACACTAGTAATATAGGGACCTAACATGTTACTTGGAGGAGAATGACACATGAAGTTTCAAGATATAAGGTCTTTTGTTTTCTTCCTTACGAATTATACTAGAATGTCTCAAAATAATCCTTTTGGATCTCCTCATACTTTTGTTCTCTCTTTAAATTTTCTTATTTTATATCCCTTACCTTACAATAATCTTATTATTTCTTCAAAAAATCATTCTCATCTCATCATATGTTTTAATAGTGTTTCCTCTAAGCCCATTGAAGTAGATGAGTGTTGATATTTTCATGGTGGATGCAAATAATTTCAGCTTCTGGGAAGAGTAATTATAGCTTCATAAAAGGAAATCAAATTCAAATAGGGAAGTGTTTAGGTCTTCAAAAGCTAAGCCATGAAAATTGTGAAGGGAAAATGGAATAACGCTTTTCATTTTGACAAGTCCATTGAGATCCTAAATAGGAAACTTGCATGTGACTCTTTCCTTTTACTTATGTCCTTCCACCATTTCCCCCCATACCAATAAATGAATTTATTAACAATATAGGAATTCATTTGACATAGTAAAGAGGTTAGGTTCAGCCAAAAGGTTCTTAGAATGATCTCGGTTTTCCGGACTAAAGAGTTTCTAAAGTAAGAGAACCTATAGTAGCATTAGCTTTGGATTCAAAATTATAAGGATCCCCTATGATTTTGGAAGATATTTTATCAATTTTAGGTTGGTTTCCAAGGACGCCTTGAGGGTTTCCTTGCCCTCTTGGCATTCCTATCAGGTGGTTAGTTTCATGAGTGGACCCTATTGCACCATCAGAAGGGATTTGAGGATTTATAGCTCCTTATTAATGATCTATACTTGTTTGAATATGTTGCAATGAACATATGTGTGTATGATTAATCTACCTTTTATGATTTCTAATGAGTAAACCTTATTCGATGTGTATTTATAGGACTTATCATGGGGTATTCACCCTGGCAACCTATGACATAGCATGTGCATTCATGGGATGCTAAATAATGCCCATAGTTTCACTACATAGCAATAAATACCTCATAAAATATTTTTTTGGACCCCCTTTCAATTCATTTTTCCAAAAATTGGTTTTATTATATGCCCCTTTTTACGCCTCATAATACTTATAGATCCTTAATACCTCTCCTTCCCACCCCTACCCATTCTCAATATGTACATTATATTGACTTTATTTTTCACAATTTTGAAACCTAGTTTAAGAATCAAAGTTATAAAATATTGGTTAATAAGGTGAAAACCACATGGCTTATGTACATAGTTAGGATGATATCCCTTCCTTATATTGCAAGATTCTTATACGATACATGTGTTTATCGTCTACTGATATTTTGGTATAAATAATAGGAGATGATGTTATGGACTCATCATCTCCTCATTGTGTGCTTATTTTGATGTTCAATTATGATAGATTTGGACATCTATGTGATTTCTTAATCTGTGATTAACTTTAGTTTTTTCTTACTGATGAGTTATTTATGTGGGGTCTCCAATAAATGAACATATGGCATAACACTTTCATTTGTGGGATGTTAAAGGATTCCTTTAATTTCAATATATAGTGATAAATACTTCTCAAAATAATTTTTTCAAACCCCTCCCCAAGACATATGTCTGACAAAAGAACCTGTATTTTTACTAGATATCCACAATTTTTATTTGATGCCCTCTAAATAAATATAAACATCTTTCTACCACAAATCTTCTCTCTAATATATAAGATATAAGGAATTTTGAAAATTCCTTATGAGTGAACACAATAATAAATTAGTGAACAAGGTGAAGCCCCCATGGTTATTTAACATTAATGTTCTTGAGAAAGGCTATGTAACATTGGTGATATTTTAATTATGATAATGCGTTATACATATTTGATGTTTTTCTATGTGTTAAATTTATGTTGTTTTTGTATTTAGGTTTAATATTAAAAATATATTATAATTATTTAAATGTTACAAATATAGTATTACATATAATTTTAAAAGGGGAAAAGATGAAAATCATAGCTATAAGGCTTTATTACTTTAAAAATAATAAAAATCCATGAATTACTAAAAAATATAT
Organism: Pinus albicaulis; assembly: GCA_034641835.2. Classification (NCBI taxonomy): domain Eukaryota; kingdom Viridiplantae; phylum Streptophyta; class Pinopsida; order Pinales; family Pinaceae; genus Pinus; species Pinus albicaulis. The sequence goes on from CM076575.1 coordinate 1,451,272,478, forward strand.
CTATTATATTTTAAAACCTATTAATTACCCCATGTAAATCCCTTATTTTGTAATGATTTTTTTGACAATAAATGGAAACTTATTAAAATAATAAAAACCCATAAGTTTAGTGCAGCTGACTTCTTCGGAACAACAAAATTCTAATTAGAATCATACTCTCCTGCTTGCTTATATATAATTATTCATTTAGGGAAATATGTTGTGAAAAGACGTGCTCATGATCGTGTCATTTTGGATTCCATTTACGTTATTTCCATTCTTTCTTTCAACGAACACAGCACAAAACTAATTGTGCCTGCTGCCAGTTTTTCTTATTTACATAGATAATTCAACTTATTGAAGAGCTCTCTGAATTATCCACAGTTTTATAGAAATTTTGTCGAAGTTTTGAATCCAAATACGGATTTATCTTCATGACATATTTATTCATGGTATAGGTTATAAAGAAAAAGATATCATAAAAGCCATAAAAAGAGTTGAGGGTTCGTTCATGTCCAAGAAGTGCCAAGGACCTGAGGAAAGTTGTGGTAGCGTTTTTCTACCATACATCAAGGGTGTTACTGATAATATCTCCAGGGTTCTGGGGAGGAAGAATAATTTCACACAATTTTCAACAACTGGAACAATAAGACAAAAAATGTCGTCAATTAAAGATGGTAATAGTAATGAACAGCTTAAAGGAGTTTAAAAGATTGATTGGTCGTGCGGGAAAAGTTATATTGGTTAAACCAAGTGCTCAATTAAAAAGCGACTTAAAGAACAAAAAGCTAATATTAAGCATGAGAGATCTCGCACCTCAGCCCTTGCAGATCACTCTTCAAAAAATAAACATCATTTGCATCTACAGGATGCCAGAATCATTTCCAAGGAGGAACACTATCAAAGAAGGAAAATTAAGAGGCACTTGAGATTATAAAACATCCTCATAACCTCAACAGGGGTGGAGGATACGAAATTGGTGACAGTTGGTGGTCTCTAATACGACATATGTGCTTCTCTAGTTCGTCTTCCTCCCAGGTATAGTATCTTGGGTTTGTTTCTCTTCCATAAAAAAATTTACGATTTGGGCTTTTTAGATCCAGCAAACAAATGATTGAATTATTTACTTTTAAAAATTATCCTTATTAATTATTTTTTATTTCTAATTAATAAAAATTAATTAATTAATAATTAGTATTAGTATCTAATATTTTTAATAAAATAAATTAATCGGAATTAAAATCAATTTTCTCATCTTAATAAAATTAGATTAATTAGGATTAAATCAATTTTCTTATCCTAATAAAATAAATAATTTTTAATCATTTTTAATATTTATTTACTCTTTTAATTAAATGAATGTTAATATTAATTAGTAAACAAACTCTTCTTATTAATAATTAAATTTGTAAATAATTTTAATTAATAATATTATCTAGGTTCTATGATAATATATTAAAATATTCTTTACTAATAAGTACTAATATCTAAATCTATTAAATAGATTAAATAATAAATAAGAATTCATTTCACACAATTTTATTAACTCCATTAATTATTATTTATATTATTATTTATTATTAATGCTTTTAATTTAATCATGGAATTTTAAGTATTAGTTAGTAATAAATCTAATTAAAATTTTAATTAGAAATTTTAGTAATATTTAAATATTATTAGTTATTAAATTAAATAATTAATATAATTATTAATCTCATAATAATTAATGTTATTATTTGTTATTATTCTTAAAAACTATTAGATTAAATTAATTATTTTATTATTACTTAGAAATAAATTGAAAATCAAATGAATTATTAATTATTATTTTTTTCGTGTTGGCTCTTCTTATTTTTCTCTTTTCACTATTAATCCTTGACCTTAGTCATTCTTTCAACCTGCATTCAACATCTTGTCCTGAAGATGGATCTCCTTTGGGATTCGAAATGTCGACGAATGTTCTATAACACTGTGAATAATCAGGAGAGCTCTTCAATAAACGATAACAAACGGAGCTTGAAAACCATAAAAAATTCCACTCACAACACAAGTGAGTGTCAGGCCAAACAATCGCTAGTGGTCGAGCTGAAGGAATCCACACGAGATGCATGTTCTGGTTCTGAGTCAGAAATGGACAAGGGGAATGATAAAGTTCAGTAGATCATTAATGCAAAATCCAGTGCCATTGTTGCTACCACCAAGCTCCAGAGGGAGGAGCTCGACGATTCAGAGGAGGTGAGCCACCTCTTCCATTCCCATATGTGGATGAAGGGATCTCCACCAAAATTCATTGTTGATAGAGAGGAAGCAAAAAGAACCTCATTTCAGCAAAGGTCGTGAATCGGCTCAACCCACTGACCACAACACACTCACAACTGTATATCATTGGGTGGCTTCACCAAGGAAGAGATCTTTGCGTTAGCCATCAGTGTTGCATTCCCTACAACATCAAGCCCATCACAAATGAGGTATTGTGTGATGTTTCTCCTCTTGAAGTTTCTGATGTATTATTAGGCCAACTATACTTGTGGAAGTGACATGTTGTGTATGAGTCTATGCCTCGTTCTATTTTATTACTTTGGGAAATAATTTGTACATGATACTGGAGGTAGTACCGCCTTCTGCCATTTCTTTGATTACTGCAAAGTAGTGCAATCAGATTATTTCCCAAACCAAGAAATTTTCTTTCATTATGATTTTCTCATAAGGCAAGAAGAATATTATGGCCACAACCTCCAAACAAGGCTCCCCTACGCGGTAGCAGAAGATTGACAAAGTAGTGGAGGAATACAATGACATTTTCTCCTCACCCATAGGGGTTTCTTTGTTCTGTCAGGTCAAGAACTCCATCAATATGACCCCAGGAATGCTGCTGCCCAATAGACCAATCTATCGCCGCTCTGTTCTAGAAAATGACGAAATCAAGAGGCAGATTTAGGAGTTGGTGCATAAAGGTCACATCCGACAGATTTCATCACCATGTGGGAGCTAGATCATGTTGGTGCAGAAGAAGGATGGGACTTGGAGACTCTGTATTGACTATCGGGTGCTAAACAAGATCACTGTCTAGAATAGGTACTTGATCCCACGGATTGATGACCTTTTGGACCAACTCAAGGGGGGAAAATATTTCAGCAAGATTGACTTGAAGTCTGGGTATCACCAAGTACCAATTGAACCCTTCGATGTGTGGAAAATTGCCTTCAAATCCAAGGAGGGCCTTTTTGAATGGTTGGTCATGCCTTTCGAGTTGAAGAATGCTCCCCCAACCTTCATGAGGCTAATGGACAACATCTTACGGCCATTCACTAACTCATTTTTAGTGGTGTACTTGGATTACATCATGATCTTCAGTGATACTTGGGAAGAGCACCTCCATCACATCCGACAGGTCCTCCAAACACTATGGCAACACAAGTTGTGTGCCAATTTGGAGAAGTGAACTTTTGGAATGACCATGTTTTAGTATCTGGGATACATTATTGATGACTGGGAGGTGCATGTGGATCCATCCAAGATCCAAGTTATTCAGGATTGGCCAGCCCCAACCACTCTGACAAAGCTCTGCAGCTTTCTAGGTCTTGCCAATTTCTATCATAGGTTCATGTTGGGATTATCCATATCACTTAGCCCTTGAGTCAAGTCAGCAAGGGAGGAGCGAGAGAAAATTTATTTTGGTTTGAATCTCAATAGAAAGCATTCATAGAGTTGAAACATCACCTTTACTCTGCAACAATTCTCACATTACCAGACTTACAACAACCATTTGAGATCGAGACAGATGCCTCTGACTATGCTATTGGGGAAGTTCTTACTAAAAAATGGCATCCAGTGGTATATCACAGTGAGACACTTTCCAACACAGTTCATAAGTATCCCACTTATGAGAAAGAGATGTATTCCATTGTGTAGGATTTCTGACAATGAAAGCATTACATTTTTGGGAAGGAAACGGTCATCCACACAAACCACTGACCCCTACAGTTCATACAGACACAATGGAATTTGCAGACCGATTGCCATCAGAAGTGGTCCACATGCCTGCAACAATTTCATTTGAACATCAAGTACAAGAAGGTCAGTACCACTAATATTGAAAACTTCCTTAGCTAACCACCGATCGTGGCACTAACTACCATGCTCAACTCTTGTGGGCTCAAAACTTTTGATTGACCTCTTCACTAAAAAATTGATCTAGAGTTTGGCCACACATACATGACACTCTTGGAGGGTAATAAAGTTCCAAATTTTCACCTCCAGTATGCACTTTTATGTCACCTAGGGCACCTTTGTGTTCCTTCAAGTGAGTGTGCCAAGATCATGTGGGAAGTGCACTACAGTCGGGTCACTGGGCATTTTAGGGTTGAGAAAATAGTAGCAGTACTATGGAGGTATTTATATTGGCTGAACCTTCAACGGGATGTGGGGAATTACATCAGGTCATACACGGCATGCGCCATTTCCAAACTAGCCATAAATAAGCAAGGCCTCTATACTCCACTACCTACCCCTAGTCGACCTTGGGAATCCATCTCCATGGATTACATGTCGAGCCTTCCTTCTACTAATCATGGAAACTACTGTGTTTTTGTGGTTTTCAATAGATTCTCAAAGATGGCCATTATGGAGGCTTGTAAGAAGAATATCACAGAAGAAGCCACTACTTAACTCTTATTTGAACGATTTTGGGTACACTTTGGAATTCAACAACATTTGGTCCCTATATCACTAGTGTAGTCCCTTATTTTTGTTAGTGTAGCCCCATTATTATTGTTGTTGTACCACTGTAACCCCCATAATGTTGTTATTGTGCCCTTACATTAGTATTGTTAGGTCGGCTAGGATTATATTGTGATCCCATGGACTCCTACATATAGAAGGAGGTTTTGTCATTTGTATCATCCAAGAATTCTTCATTTATGTAATGTAAAGGCAATTTCCCCCTCGAAGTGGCTTATTTCTAAGGAATTTATCTCTATTTTATTCTATTTTTTGAGCTATTTTCATAACATTTGGTATCAGAGCTTTGGATTCTAGGGTTTCGCTACTCCAAACAGGTCATCGTGGAATTTTAGCTATCACGTTTTTTTTACGAAGGTTCAAAAGCTGAAATTTTTACCATGCGAAGCGGAAATCCTAAGGAACTTCTTGTAAAAATTTCAGATCTTGGTTTGCAATATTTGTGGAGATATGATCTGCGGAAGTTAGGGTTTTGCAAGCTCCTGAATTTCATCTAAAAGAGGTAACCTTAGGAAAATCATTATAACGCTCGCTCTCAGCACTACAAGGAAAAGACCCTCTAGTGGATTTGTTTGAGGAACCCCTTATAAAAATGCCCCAGACATTTTTTTCTAGCAGAGGTTACTAGAGTAGGTTGGCGGGCAGAGGTTTTTGAGGATGTTTTTCACCCGGTGCGCTTATCATCCTAAACTGCACATGTGTGTTCAACAAGAGAAAGCATCGATGCGCACAAAACATTGGGACACCAAACACTGTGTGCTCCACACACACTCGTCTGGTGTGTCTTATTACAGTAGTGCACCGGTGCTTTATAACTCTTCCGCACAGGTGCGTCATAAAACACTACGCCAAAACATAAACTACTCAGTGCAGTCTTAAGCAACCGCACTCATGCGCCTATAAAACCCTGCGCACTGAAACAGGGTTAAATAAAAAAAACATTACGGTAAAAAACCCGCATTTTTCACTTTTCTCAATGCTCCAAAGCTCTCAATCACTGGTGCAATTTATCCTTGTCTAAGCCTCCCTGACACCAGTGCTCCCATTGTACCCATTGCACGCACTTCTGATGTGCATTGCCCACCAATATCTAGCTTGAATTTCCCAAAATAGTGGGAAAATTTTCTTTTGCAAATTCTACAGCCAATATGCCTCTTCGACAGCCAAATGTATAGGTATTTTTCTTTTTTTTCCATAATTAAGCCTTTTAGCAGATTAGAATTTCAAATAGCCTTAAAATTAACTATTTAAAAGAAAAAAAAAATTGTCGCATTGTGCACTCGAGTTGTTCGGCTCACACCAGTTAGCGGTGTTGCCTATAAATTTGCAGGGCACACCACAACCGGTGCTAATGGTATCCACACCGGTTCTGGGGTGGTACCGAAAGGTGCACCATGTTATTTTAAAAAAAAAAAAAAATTACGGTGTGGTCGTTTACCTGGCTGCACCATTGACCATGTGGAATAACAGCAATGCAACGTGTTGACTTAAATATCTGCCCCAAGGCGGGTATTTTTTTCAGTGCACCTCATTCCACATTTCAACAGGATCAACGGGAAACCTGGTAAACCGGTGCTAACGGTATCTGTACTTGTTCCGAAGCAGTACCAAAGGTGCACCCTGTTATTTTAAAATTATTAAAAAAGTGTGGTGCAGTCGGTTACCTAACCACACCAATGACCAATTTGAAGAGCAACAACGTGGTGCGTTGACTTAAATATCTGTCTCGGAGTGATTATTTTTGTTAGCGCACCGCATTCCGCATTTTGACAGGGTCAATGGTGCGGCCTGGTAAAAATACTGCATTGTTGACTATGTAATAATGTTAGGAGGTCGGTGCACTAACCGAACTATACGCCCCAAGGCATAGACTTTAGTCAATGCATTGAACTCCTGACACCGTACATAGTCAATGGTAGACTAAAAATTTTCAGGAGCACCGCCACCAGTGCATTGAATATTATATGACGCACCGCCGCCGATGCACTCCATAAAAATATGCATCGGGATCAGTGCATGCCTGTTTTTTGTGGCACATCGACTTTTTTTTTTGTTTTTCCAAAAAAAAACTATATATGTATAGTTCTATATACATGTCTCATTTAATAAAAAAAATTTATTTAATATGTCAATTATTTAGAGATGTGAAATGAGAGAAGAGGGGGAACAACAACAACAATAAGCGGATTAGTATAACATGGTTCGCCTATGGGAGGCACAAGAGAGGGAAATTGTACTAATCCACCTATGTGAAATTGTAAAATTGTACTAATTCGCCTATGTGAAATTGTAAAATTGTAATTGTAATTCTAATTCTAATTCTAATTCTAATTTTAATAGTAATTCTATGTAAAATTTTTGTAAAATTTTAATTGTATTAATGTGGAATGATTTTATTAAAAAATTTAAATTTGTGAATTTGCAAAATTTTAAATAATTGTAAAATAATAAATCTAGAATAATATGAATTATTTTAACATAATAAAATTTAGAAAATAATGCAAATAAATTCATGTACATTAGAATTATCATTATTTTATTATGATCTTAGATACAAAAAAAAGGACTTTATACAGTACACCATTTTTTTTATATCAACATTTGATTTTAAGATTAACACAATGCAAATTACCAATTAATTCAAAATACATAATATAATGTTTTGAAAAACCCATCTTAAAAAGTATAAATATTGATGAAATAACACATGTACCATATCATTCTCGGTTCTCATGATCACCCTCATTATCTTCCAACTCGCATGGCATGATAACACTATTGTTCTCAAAAATATGTTTTGATCTAGGGTCATGTGTCAATACGAACCACCAATCCCTATCCAACACATCTAGGTAAAAAATCACATGGTTGCAGTGTTTGGGGAAAACATAGGGCTCCTTAACTTCATCCCACATCTTTCTAGAGTTGATACATATTAGCCTACTATTGCGATCTTCCTTTACATTATTCTGATCAAAGGTGTCCCACCACTTGCACCTAAAAATAACACATTGGAAAGAAGAGAAATCCACTTCAATGATGTCTTGTATCTTTCCGACATACCTTAACGTTCCTCGTACTATGGTTTGATCATAGTGGCTAGATCAACTAGATTGATCGAACTCGACTTACACTCCATAGTCTTTTGTGATGTTTCCAGCATCAGCATTTTCTGTGCGAAAATGGTGTCCGTATGCCCACATAGATGGGAACAAATGCACCTATTATAAAAAAGTTAAAAAAATCATAGTTTCATGTGTCTTATAATAAACCAACAGTTAAAATATGAAATATGATCTCTTATAAGTTTCAAATTTACATATAAATTAAAAATATTATTACCGAGTTGTTGCACCTAATCCCTATGTTTAGTGCATCCTCTTCAACACATGGGTAACGACCAATTGCACTATATTTCTCTCTGACTTAATCAGCAACCCAACTGTTGGGGCATATTTTTGGCATATTTTCTTTTAAATGATCAGGATAAGGCACACTTATACCATTCAACCATCTGAATTCCTTCATGTCACTATCCCATTTTATCCTTTTTTGTTCGTACAATGTGACCCACGGTTGTGTCGCTTTAGAATTGTAAAGAACGAATTTATGGATTACTTCAATTTCTGCCTTCACTGGTGAAATCAAACCGAAATTATATAGTACTTAGAGATAAAAATATACATTATATAGAAGTTCAACATGAATATTAACTTTGCGTAAATTTGAAAAACTATAAGTCACTTACTCTTTATCAAGCGCTTTTTTCCACTTGTTTGGAGAAACTCCCCTTCTCTTTTGTCTTCATCCCTTTCATCATCTCAAATCACCGCACCTGGTCTATTGTCGATCTGCTTGATGTACTCACTAGCATAATAGAAAGACTCATACGATATGTACCCATCTACCATAGACCCCTCAGGTGTTTCCCTTTGTCAAACAAAACCTTTAAATTTCTTAATGTACCTCTCTAAGAAGAACATCCAACGACAAGAAACAACCCCAACTAATTCAACCTCATCTACTAGGTGGATTAGAAGATGAACCTGTTAGTCCATGAAACTCGTCGGAAGTTCCTTCTCAAACATACAAAAATTCTCAAGTATCTCTTGACGCCACCATGGAATGCTAGCCACATGAATCTCCTTTGACGTGATCCAACGTAAAAATTTAGATAATTTAGATATGGCACGTCCTAGGTCTTGAGGGAATTCATGCTTCACACACCCATGCACGAGCAAAGGATAATGACACTGCAAATTTATAAAGACATGCAATAATATAACAAATTAGTTATGTTTTATGATCCCCGCGTGGGAGAAAATTTATTAATATAACAAATAATAAAATCATGCTTTTGACATTATACGTACTCTTAGAAGATTCAAATGGTCATGTGATTTCAACCCCGACAAATGGTCATTCACGATGAAGCAATGCCATAGTGAATACCTGTATGAAGTTGGCACCCTCGCACCCATTATAACTTCCTTTGCCAAAGAAATATCATATTTTTTTTAAATCCATGGGACATCACCTTCTTTTAAAAACCATGAATTAGAGGGAGCAACGCCTGCCTCTGATCCCGTACTTTCTAATCGTCTTGGCCAATGTTTCTTTTAAGTTTTTGAAGTAATAAGATCTTTCCTAACGGCCAATGTGTCACTTTTTTTTGATGATATGTGCCTCCAAAAATAAGATGAAACATTTTTAAATATATGCATGGGATCTAATAAGTCGGTAACCTTAAGATGCTCCCAATATGGGAGGCTATAAAATATAGAATTCCTTTTCATCCCAATGGGCAATTTCTCAACATAGGTGTCAAAGAATTATGGATCATCTAACATAGGCTCCCCATTTGAATCAAAGGCCACCCTTGAGAAATCATACACTGGCTTTCGTAGGTCCTGGACCCATCTAGCTTTCAGAGAAGGTCCACAACATTTACATCCAAAATACCCTTTCGTTACAAGACCTATGAGATTATTGTATAAAATTAATATGCATGACACGTTAAATAATATCATGAAGATCAGAACAATTATTACAACGAATTAAATAACTAATATGTGAAAGAATATTGTCTTATATAAACAAATCAATAAATTAAACATGTAATTTACCAAAGAAAACTCCTAAGCCTGGATAATCATGTGTCGTGTAAGCACATATTCCATACAACGTAAAACTCCTCTGTACTATGATGGGTCTTGATACATCGTATAAAATTATCCCATCCCATAATTCCTTCAATTCATCTACCAATGGTTATAAGTAGACATCAATATTCTTCACTTTCCTTCTACCAGGGACTATAAGAGCCAACATAAGATGTTCATTCTTCACGGACAACCATGGGGGGATATTGTTATTGATCACTACTAGAGGCCAAACATAATAGTTGGTGTTCTGGATGGAATATGGGTTGATGCCATCCATGGCTATGCTGATTCGTAGACTTCGTACTTCATCCTTGAATTTTTCGGGCCATGTATCCTCTATATGCTTCATGGCTATTGAATCAGTTGGGATTCGCATAACTCCTAACTCACTTCTGTGTGAGGCATCCCATCCCTGTAACATAGCTAATTCTTTGCAATGAAAGAGCCTTTCGATCCTTGGGATTATATTCATGTGTCTCAATATCTTAAAAGGACCAGTACATGATTTACCCTTCTTTTTTTATTTATCATACTTGTCATGCCCACATTTTGGACACATATTTTTGTCTGCATATTCTCCTCTAGATAGAATACAATCATTTGGACATGCATGATATGATATGTACTCAACACCCAACATTTTCAACAATTTCTTTGCCTCTTCACAGTTACTGGGCAAGACATTATCACATAGAAGAACCTTATCTTTGAATAACCTGTAGTTGGTTATCATGGAAATATATATTAATAAACATACATTAATTCCGATATAATTATTAACGTTCATAAAATTTACCATTTTTAATGAACATTGTAGTGTACTGATTATATTTCAAATTTATATAAGGGAGTACTTTATGGTAACTTACCTAAAAATTTCTCAGAAACATGCATTCGACAAGACAAACTTTGCTTTCAAGTTGTACAATAACACCATTTTTCCCAACTAGGTAGACTTTGATTGACCACCAGGTCCAAAGAGAGGGGTGGTGGAAGCAAATTTAAGGCTTTCGAAAAAGGTGTCAGAAATATGAGCATCATCCCCTAACTGATCATCGTTTTGAAATGCATCTAACAACATTGTCTCCATGGCAATCATATCCCTTAAGTAATCATCCATAACAAACTCTATTTGATTGCCTCCATTGCTACCTTGTGAAGAACTACTATTGATGTAGTCATTCCTAATTGGTGAATCTGGACGTAGTAGGAATTGAATCGGTGGTTGATTCAACCATTCTTGGTATCGTTCCTCTCTTATTTTTTCTCTTAATTTAGTCTTCTCTCGATTTAACATTGTTGAGGGGTGAACAAAAGATGGTAGGTAGGTCACTCATCATCACTAGAATCCTAATAATTAAAAAAAAAAATTGAACATGATTAGTACAAAATATATGATATCAATTAGTAACCACGTTGAAATTATTGCATGATTAATTGGTTTGACGTTGAAATAATTACGCTAATCAATATACCAAAAAATTATAATTATTACCATCATTGTCCCAAGATTGTGGCTAGAAGATGCATTATTGTTACAATTGGCAGGGTGAAGCGGCTATCCATTTTCATCTACCAAATGCGCCTTGCGGTATGCAGCTCTTGATAAGAGCTTCCAAAATTTTTTATTTGTTTGAATATTTTGTGCATCTGAACTCGATGTTGAATCTGCATGAACCTGCAAATTTGTATACATTATAAATTTAATTAATATGTGCATGATTCACATGGATAAAAAACATAAATTCAATTAGATAATGAAAATATAAATAAAATCTGAAGTAACTATTACCTCTTGAGATGGATAGGGAGAAATCTGTGATGGACTTTGAGAAATATTATGGAACGAGCTAGATTTTGAATAATTTTCCATTCGGTATAATTATGATATTTTCTCCCTGCATTTGAGCAAAATCAACAATAAATTTTGGTGCACACATCTAAAAGTAATTTCGGTGCCTTAAAAATGGACTTGTTGTTACCAATGCTAATGTACATATCATCGCACCAATGCATTTTCATTACTGCACACCTGTGTCCTTTTATAAACGGACGCACCGGTGTGGTGCTATTAAGTGACACACTAGTGACGAATAACCGAAATAAAAAAAGCACAACTTAATTTTCTTTAAGTGAAAAAAGAAGCAGTAAATTGAAAAATGGGCGGAAAAATATTTTCGAAAATATAATTTCATAAAACAATTCTTTAAATACTAAACACTTTTCATTATTTCACTATTTTTGCAAAAAAATTCAACCATAGATTTGCAAGAAACATGCTTGAAGCAAACAGAGCACGAGAGCATTGTGGAGCAGGGAAATATGTTTGAACAGAAGTATTCAGACAATAAAAATTCCAAACCTCTGGTGATTCAAACCCTGTAGCATAGAATTTGAAATGATCTCGTGATTAAAGGTTATTACTTTTTTTACTTTTTCTACAGTTTTTTTTACACAGTAAGAAAAAAATTTCAATGTTTATTGTTTTTTTAACTTTTTCTACAGTTTTTCTTACAGAGTAAGAAAAAAATTCAATTTATTTTTCATTTTCAGGAACAAAATATAAAAAAATAAATCCATTTTTAGAAACAAACCCTACATTCTTTTTCTTTCTGCCCTTTCTTCTCCCTCTTTCTGTGATTTCGGAATTAGGGCTTTTCATTTTAGATTTATAGGGTTTGTATTGCTAAATATAGGCCTAATAAATCCAACCCAGGGGATGACTTGCATATTCGGATCCTAATCCATGTTGGCCCTTGCATGAATTTAAAAAAAAAAAAACATATTTTTTTCTCATTTGTGTGCCTGGCGTAACCTAGCACACCAGTGCATTGTATTATCCCAGCACACCGCGGAAGTACTGTCATAAAAAATTAAAAACATTTTTTTTTATTAGTGCGCCATATGTAAAATCTGGCACCGGTGCACTATCTCATTATGCCACACCACGAACGTGTTGTTTCATACAAAAAAAAAACCATTTTTAGAAACAAACCTTACATTCTTTTTGTTTCTGCCCTTTCTTCTCCCTATTTCTGTGATTTCAGAATTAGGGCTCTTCATTTTAGATTTAGAGGGTTTGTATTGCTAAATATAGGCCTAATACATCCAATCCACGGGACGACTTGCATAGTCAGATCCCAATCCATGACGGCCCTTGCATGAATTTTAAAAAAAAAAGATTTTTTTTTCCTCGGTGTGCCCGGTGTAACCTAGCGCCTGGTGCAGTGTATTATCCCAGCACACTGCGAAATTACTGTGTGATAAAAAATAAAAAATAAAATTTAAAAAAAAATTATCAGTGCGCCATATGTAAAATATGGCACCGGTACACTATTTCATTATGGCACACCGCGAACATGCTATTTCGCACAAAATTTTTTAAAAAAAAATCCATTTTTAGAAACAAACCCTACATTATTTTTGTTTCTTCCCTTTCTTCTCCCTCTTTCTGTGATTTCAGAATTAGGGATTTTAATTTGATATTTATAGGGTTTTTATTGCTAAATATAGGCCTAAGACATCCAACCCACGGGACGAATTACATAGTCGGATCCTAATCCATGTCGGCCATTGCGTGAATTTAAAAAAAAAAAAGATTTTTTTTTCTTCGATGCGACCGACATTTCCTAGTGCATCGGGACATTGTATTATCCTAGCACACTGTGAAAGTACTATTTGTGTGGTGCATTTATAATACCCCACCCATCAACGTCGGTGCGTACAAAAATAATGACGCACCAGTTTCTTGAGATTTTTTTTTACCTGAAAAGTTGACAATTTATTTATAAATATATTAATATTAATGTATAGAATTTGAAATGATCTCGTGATTAAAGGTTTTTTTTTTTACTTTTTCTGCAGTTTTTTTACACAGTAAGAAAAAAATTTCAATGTTATTTTTTTTTCACTTTTTCTACAATTTTTTTTACGGAGTAAGAAACAAATTCAATTTATTTTTCATTTTCAGGAACAAAATATAAAAAAAATAAATCCATTTTTAGAAACAAACCCTACATTCTATTTGTTTCTGCCCTTTCTTCTCCCTCTTTCTGTGATTTCGGAATTAGGGCTTTTCATTTTAGATTTATAGGGTTTGTATTGCTAAATATAGGCCTAAGAAATCCAACCCAAGGGATGACTTGCATATTCGGATCCTAATCCATGTCGGCCCTTGCATGAATTTAAAAAAAAAAACAGATTTTTTTCTCATCGGTGTGCCCGGCGTAACCTAGCACACCAGTGCATTGTATTATCCTAGCACACCGTGAAAGTACTGTCATAAAAAATTAAAAACATTTTTTTTTATTAGTGCGCCATATGTAAAATATGGCACCGGTGCACTATCTCATTATGCCACACCACGAACGTGTTGTTTCATACAAAAAAAAAACCATTTTTAGAAACAAACCTTACATTCTTTTTGTTTCTGCCCTTTCTTCTCCCTATTTCTGTGATTTCAGAATTAGGGCTTTTCATTTTAGATTTATAGGGTTTGTATTGCTAAATATAGGCTTAAGACATCCAATCCAAGTGACGACTTGCATAGTCAGATCCCAATCCATGATGGCCCTTGCGTGAATTTAAAAATATATATATATATTTCATCGGTGCACCCGGTGCAACCTAGCGCCCCGGTGCAGTGTATTATCCCAGCGCACTGTGAAATTACTGTGTGATAAAAAATTTAAAAAAAAAAAATTATCAGTGTGCCATATGTAAAATATGGCACCGGTGCGCTATTTCATTATGGCACACCGCGAACGTGCTATTTCACACAAAAAATTTTTAAAAAAATCCATTTTTAGAAACAAACCCTACATTCTTTTTGTTTCTGCGCTTTCTTCTCCCTCTTTCTGTGATTTCAGAATTAGGGCTTTTAATTTGATATTTATAGGGTTTTTATTGCTAAATATAGGCCTAAGACATCCAACCCATGGGACGAATTACATAGTCGGATCCTAATCCATGTCGGCCCTTGCGTGAATTTTATAAAAAAAAGATTGTTTTTCATCGGTGCAACTGACATTTCCCAGTGCACCGAGACGCTATATTGTCCCAGCACACTGTGAAAGTACTATTTGTGTGGTGCATTTATAATACCCCCACCCATCAACGTCGGTGCGTACAAAATGAATGATGCACCGATTTCTTGAGATATTTTTTTTACCTGCAAAGTTGACAATTTACTTATAAATATATTAATATTAATGAATGATATGGTACAAGTTTCAGATTGATAAAGAAATTACTAACAAGAGATCAAGTAACAAAAATACTGATAACACATCAAGAAAATAAAAAAAGGCAAGTTCTTTGTAAATTCTTTATAAAAAATATTATTTTTGAACTATATGTAAGTTTAACTAATATGTATTGTTTATTGGGCATCATGCAGAGCCACAAAATGACGAAGCCCGATAAAATTGTTTCTGATCTAGGACTAGAAGAGCATAAAATCTTGATGGAAAAATTGCAAAAGGATGAATCAGGTGAATGAAAAAAATACTATCGATCCAATATGAGTTTCTTTTTTTAATTTTCACTAAAAATATATTTAAAATTATTAGATAACATGTGTCAAACAATCTATTAATTCACATTTGTTTAATGTTCTACAGGGACCAACAACTCAGAAAATGAATGTTGTTCTAAGAAAAAAAAAAAAAACATGCAAATGAAAATGAATTGCTCCTTAGCTCATCTGGAGTGGTGCTAGAGGTTAACAAAAGGGGAAAAAAATTTTACAAAAGTTTGAGGGATCTAGTGGAGTGAATGTATAAACGCTCTTTCCACTTACAATACAAAAATCAATCCAATGATTCCAAGAACCAAATTTTATCTAAAATACAGGAAGAGTTTCTAGAGAACTAGTCAATGAGACATGTCAGACTTTTAATAGCAAAAATGTACAACAACAAAAAAGAAGTAATGAAAAAGTGATATTCAATTAAATGTTTGTCTATAATTATTTATAAATATCACTTTTGTTATATTTACTTCTCATATATCAATATAAAAATTAAATAGTTTATTGTCATGTTACATTTTCAGGAAGATTATGAAAATCTCAAAATATGAACGAGCTGATATCAGAAATATGTTAGTAGGAATGTCCAAAAAGGTGTACAAGGAGATGGTCAAAGAAATGGAAAAAATTGCATCGAAGGAGGAGCCATCTCAACAAAAACTTGATTCAAATGTAATATGCAATCATTGAATTTTTCGATCATTAGGTACAATAAGTAAAAAATTTAGCAATAAAAATTAATTTTCAAGTATTTTCTTGCAGAATAGAAAAGAAAATGGAACCCATTCCGCACATAAAACAGGACGACGAGGAAGGAAAGGCTTGATATCTAAGTTTGTGAGTAATTGTTACTTCCTTATAACAACTCAACTAGATTTCATTTTTGTGTTTTTTTAAGTTGTTTTACAAATCTTCAAACAGGTGCTAACATACAAAGAAGAACCACCACACGAATTGATTGAAATTGGGTTAAATATAGGTGGTGAGTATATGTTTGCATATCATAAATTAATTGTGGAATTTGTAAGCATCTATCGATCTTGTTTTACTTAGCTCTGTATATAATTAATAGAACAAAAAAAATATTTTATATTAAATATATTATTTGTTATGGGGTATAAAAATTGTAGGAAACAAAGTATGGAACTGCGCCAACAAATGAAATCTTGAAAGATGGCATGTTACATGGTTTTGAAAGAATGTGTATAGTTTATGAGTCAATTGTTGCAATGGTACGTCATTTCTTTTCGATTTACATTGATGTATATTATTTAATATTGCAATTTTCATTATTCTCACCAATGTATATACACTCGTTACAGTTTATTTTTACGTTTGTAGATGGAAGGTGAAGAAGAATAAAATAATCAACACCATGAACAAAACATTCCTGAAAATAACCCAAGTCATGGAAGTAGCTCTACCAGTGATAGCAGTTCAAGCGGAGAATGATGATCACTATGTTTGGATATCAAACTAAGGCGTTGTGTTTTCTAAAATATTATCCTGTCAAATCAGACATTTTGTTTAATGTAATGGACATAGTGTCCCAATTGAAAGACAAAGGGATACCAATAACTGTCCCATTTTGTATGACAAAGACTGTCTTATTCATATCTATATATATATACATATAATAAAATACGTTTTAATTTATTCTATTGCGTTCTCCATTCTCGCTGTGAAATGTAACACCACTGATTAAATTTATGGATGATTAAATATTATAATGAAGAGATGTGAAATTTGATGATATGATATAACAAATTAATCCAAAATCAGATTCAAGTGCAATAATAAAAATTTAATTCATATGAATGATGTTATAAGATATATATTTGTCGAATTTTGATGAATAATGAATTTTAAAAAATCACAATAATTATGATATGATATAACAAATTAATCTAAACATCACATTCAAATGCATTAATAAAAATTTAATTAATATGAATACTGTTATAAGATGTGTCAACTTTTGATGAATAATGAATTTTAAAAAATCACAATAATTGCACTATCACAGGTCAATGTTTCTAAAAAATACAAAATGAACACCATTGTGTGTCAGTTATTGTACACTGGTGTTTTTGTATTCTGAAGCACACCGGTGTGTTTCTACGACTTATGGGCACCGCAAAAATACTAAAACTAATTAAAAATAGCAGTGCGTTTGTGCAGTACTTCACACCGATGAGTTTATGTGGCACTATGCACTGGTGCATTTGTACGACCTATGGGCACTGCACAAATAGCAATACCAATTATAAATCTTGGTGTGTGCATGATACTGTGCACCGATGCGTTTGTGTGATACTGTGCACCGGTGCATTTATGTGGATCTACGCGCTAGTGCGTTTGTACAACCTATCAGCACCGCACAAATACTGATACCAATTATTAATCTCAGTGTGTTTGTATGATACTACGCACCAATGCATTTCTATAAGTCTACGTACCAGTGCGTTAAACGACCTATGGGCACCGCACAAATCCCAAGACCAATTAGAATGGCCTCGTGCGTTGTATCACCAACAATGGACTCGGTTCGATTTTATACCTTGACGACCCAATGCATTCTCCTTCGACCACCCTCGGCTACCTTCCAAATGACACGCACCGGTGCGTTGAAGCCCAAGTAGCACACTGATGAAAAAAAATCCATAATAACCTTTGGCTCCCATTTTCTTTTTTGTTGAATTTCTATCAAAAGCTCCGCCAAAACCTCCGTAACCATAAACAGATGTTGTAGAAAATGTTTTTTTTTACAATTTTGGCCAATTTTATAACACTAAAAACCTCCTTTATAACCTCCCATAGAGGGTTTTTTTCCTTGTAGTGGAGCATCGGATTGGAATTATGTAAAAAGTGGCTGAAATCACATGGACTTTAGTTTCCTTTGTATCAATTTCAAAGTCGAAGGAGGAAATAGTGACACGTGGCATGTCGTACAAGTTCTCTCTACTGAACTAGTCCATAATTAGGTCATTGTGGGATATTGGGCATAACTTTTCCTTGAAGCATCCAAATCAGGTCAAACCTATGCCATTCTAAAGAATATTTAGAGGCCTACTACAGGACAAAATTACAGATATTTAAGATCCAAAATCACATAGACAATTCAGTTTCAATATCGAGCTCCTCAAAATAAAGACAAAGGTGTGTATTTTGTTTTTCAAATTGCATAAGTATTTTTTGAAAAATCAGTTTGAAGTGATTCCAAGGACACATTGAAGCATAGATATCAGTATTTGGTTCTAAAATTCCCCCTAAAAATAAATCAACGCCAATTAATCCCTCATAATACTCTACTATGACTCATGAAGATGAAGAAGTGAAACATGATATATCAAAATTACAAGAGCAAACGCACCAAATTTTGCTCTCATAAAGAGAAACAAAAAATGAAATGGAAGTTTTAAAAAAAGGTGTGGAAGCTAATATGGATGGTTTGAAGAAGGGAATGGAAGCTAATATGGATGGTTTGAAGAAAGGTGTGGAAGCTAATATGGATGGTTTAAAGAAAGGCATGGAAGCTAAGATGGATAGTTTGAAGAATGGAATGGAATAGATGGAAGCTAAGATCGAAGAAAAAATGAAAGACAAGATGGAAGACATGAAGAATTATCTAAAATCAAACATGGAAGGTTTGACAAAGTTGATACAAGAAATGATTCCTAATGGTGAAAATACAGTAGAGGAAACTCATGATAAGAATAAAATAAATGTTAATCGTGATTTCATAAACTCAAATGTTGGATGGAAGACCCACCATATTCCAAATATCAATATGAGGAAGTTTTATGGCAAGGATCCTATAACATTGATATTACATATGGAGCAATATTTTGATCTCAATATTGTGCAAAACACATAAAAGGTACGCATTTCAACTTTATATTTAGAAAAAAATACATTTCTATGGTATCGATGGCTTTGCTCCCATAAAACTATTGTCACTTGGTCAATTTTACGGAGGAAATGATAGCACATTATGAGGATACAAAGAACAACACCTTCTTTAACCAATTGATAAATCTCAAACAAAAGGGTTCAGTGGTGGAGCACATTGAGGACTTCCAAAAATTGAATATAAGGGTAGCTAATATTCCAGAGGAACATGAAATCGATGTCTTCATAGGGACTTTAAAGGATAACATCCAACATGAGGTTTGCCTTGGGAACCCCATTCATTTGAGAAGGCATTCAGGCTGGCAATAAAATTTGAATGTAAAATTATGGCGACAAGGAAGCCTACCACTCACATATATAAAGATGGAAGTGTTTCTACTCCTATACTTCCACAACCTACAAGGTTGAAACCACAACAATTGGAAGAGAAAAGAGCAAAAGGGCTTTGTTATAGTTTTGATAGAAAATACAATAAAGGTCGTAAGTGTGCTGAGAAGAAATTATTTTACATAGATTCTGAAGAGGAGGAAGAAAATGAACAAGAAACTTCAAAAGAAGAGGATATACACTAAGAACCAACCCTATAGAAATAAGAAATGAGCCACAGCATATCGTGTAATGCATTGGATGGAATTACCACTCCTCAAACTCTTAAGATAGAAGGACATATCATTAAGAAAATGGTAATAGTGTTGATTGATTCGGGTTCTACCCATAATTTTATTCATTGTAAGGTAGTCAAGGAATTGAATTGCTTCATATACCCAGCACCAGAATTTCAAGTGATGGTTGCAAATGGAGGAACTATAAATTTCTCTGGAAAATGCCATAATATCAAGCTAAACATAGGGAATATGTACTGAATAGCCCAACACTTTCCATTCTAATGGGGGGTGATTATGTTGTACTAGGAGTACAATGGTTACAATCTAGGGACGGTAGCTTTTAATTTTCAAGAACTTTTCTTGAATTTTTTTTTGGAAGGAAAGATAGTTGAATTACGGGATATCGCAGGGATGTTGGGAAAGATAATAAGCTCTAATGTCATGACAAATCTTCTAAATAAAGAACAATGAGTTGTAATTGCACATCCTTTATCCATTCCATGTCAACATTGGGAGGATATGTAAATGGATTTTATCACAGGTTTACCTAAGTCTGAAGGAAATAGGGTCATCATGGTCGTAATTGATAGAATTACCAAGTATGCACACTTTTGTGCATTATCTCATCAATTTAAATCAAGTACAGTTGCTACTACATTTATGGAAACAATTCAAAAGCTACATGGAAACCCAAAGATTATTGCAAGAGACAGACATCTCATTTTTACTGGAAATTTTTGGACGGAATTGTTTTCTTGTTTGGGTACTCAACTAGATAATAGGTCATCTCATCATCCTCAATCTGATGGTAAAATTGAGATATTGAACAAATGTTTGGAAGGATATCTTCATTGTTTTGTATTTGATAAACAAATGCAATGGGTTAAGTGGTTACCTCTACTGAATGGTGGTATAACACTTCCTTCCATACTGCAACAAAAATGACCCCATTTATGGAACTTTATGGATATCATCCACCATCCATCACATCATCTTTAAGATAAAATTCTAAGGTTCAAGCAGTGGAATATCACATCGAGCATAAAAAACAAGTTCTCCAACTCTTAAAGGATAACCTAAATTTGGCACAAAATTGAATGAAACAATAGACAGATCAACATCATAGTGAGAGAAGTTTAGATGTAGGAGACTGGGTATTTTTACGGCTACAACAATACAGACAAATGTCCCTAAATAAAGCTAATAAGGATAATAAATTATCGCCAAAGTACTATGGTCCTTACAAGGTGTTGCAAAAGATTGGTACTATGGCATACAAATTGAAGCTTCTTTCTTCTTCACGAGTGCATCCATATTTCCATGTTTCATGCTTAAATAAGGTTATAGGTGACAAAATTTCGGTTCAAAAAAGATTTCCAAAACTTGATGAGGAAAGAAAAATCATATTGGAACCCGAAGCAGTCATGAAAACAAGAACTAAACAACTACGAAAACGATCAATTTCAGAGTATCTCATTAAGTGGAAGAACTTACCCACTGAATATTCTACATGGGAGGATGAAAATTTTATACAAAAGCATCCAGAGCTACTCAAGCATTGAGGACAACCCATTTTTGAAGGAGAGGGGCATGTTAGGTCGCTATATTACTAGTGTAGTCCCTTATTGTTGTTAGTGTAGCCCCCTTATTGTTATTGTTCTACCCCTTTAACTCCCATAGTGTTATTATTGTGCCCTTACATTAGGATTTTTAGGTTGGCTAGGATTGTATTGTGACCCCATGGACTCCTATATATAGAAGGAGGTTTTTTCATTTTTATCATCCAAGAATTGTTCATTTATGTAATGTAAAGGAGATTTTCCCCTCGAAGTGGCTTATTTATAAGGCATTGATCTCTCTTTTCTTCTATTTTTGGAGCAGTTTTCATAATAAACAGTCTATCATCTCATATCAGGACTGTGAAAATTTCAATCCAGAAATATAGATTTGCAGTGATAGATTTATTTCTCCTACTTATTAATTCAATAAGTTATTTATAGAAATATTCCAGTGAATTTCAGAATAAATACTATTGCAACATTCACTAATGTATATGTAGAGAAAGGAACAGTAAGAAACCTAAGCATAAGAAACAATCACATGTACACACTTTTTTTTGGACAATTGTCCCCAAAAAAACTCAATGTGGCAAAATTGGTACCGCAGATGAGGGTTTATATTATTCTTCAGCAAATGAATTCTTTACAAGGAATAACTGGAAGATTCTTTCAGAAAACACCGAAGACAAATTCCTTTGTTCCTTCCGAGGACTTCCTCACACTCGGAAGGTCAACTGTCTTCCTCTACGTCACTCTGCATGCTTCTCTACGTAGTCCCTACACTGGACTACATCACTCTATGTGAGTACACTACGTTGCATCTCTGCGCTACCTTATATGATCCTGTGTGTCCCTCTCTCCTCCTTCTCAGTCATTGTTGACTCCCTCTTCTTCTCTATTTCTGCAACTCTGCCCTACCACTCTCCCTCTAAAATTGAATTATTTTCCTTTAGAATCAATCTCCTTCAAGTTACTAAGTGTGTGTCCGTCTTGCTTTCCAAATGACCCTCAATAATTCTTTTATAATCTTCTCATTGATGAATCAATGGCCCATATTAGAATTCTAATCAATGGATATTATTAAAACTTTACTTGACCTTCGTTCTCTAGAAGATTCACACTTTTTCTTATTAATACCCATTAATTATTTAATTTCCCTAATTTTAGACTTAGGGTCTCCATTAAAATAATTAATTATTTTAATAAGACATGAACCGAGTGAAATTTCCAAAAACGGTTTGTGGATTCTTTGGAATATTGATGTCGAAGCCTCGTTACACATTTTGAGACTTGGAACACTTTCTGATGATACAAAAATCAACACTCCCTCTTAGAGAGGAAAGTGTTCTAGCAAGATGTTTGTTGCATGTTACTCTGCTTTGAAGCATCCTTTGAGCTTCTTATCTCTAGCTGATGCCAATCATCTATTGCGTTGCTGCCATATATACTGTTTCCCATGATACTTACACTATCATTTCCTCATCTGTACTGCAGCTCCCTATGAATCATGATCCTATCCATTCCTACTGAAATGAATTCTTTATCATCCCCATCTTCTCTCTGAAATAGACAAACTTTGTCTTCCCTAGAGCCTTCGTGAGGATATCTACCACTTTTTCTCCTGTTGGAGTGTACTAAAACTGTACATGTCCTCCTTGGACACAGTCTATTATGAAGCGATTGTTATAGCATCATTTATCACCAACTTATACTTGCTAATTTATACATTGGCCTTGGGCAAACCTTTCCTTCAGACTTGGACTTATTTCTCAAAAAACAATATCTTAAATCCCATACGCGACTCTGCCCAAACTTTTCCATGTATATATGCGAGTCCATACATAGAGAACTTGTTGGAAAACCAGCTCCAAAAATAGAAGAAAAGATATATCAACTCCTTAGAAATAAGCCACTTCGAGGGGGCAACCTCTAATACATTACATGAATGAACAATTCTTGGATGATACAAATTACAAAACCTCCTTTCTATATATAAGAGTCAATGGGAACACAATGTAATCCTAGTGGGGCCATAATGTAATCCTAGCTGACCAAACAATAATAATTTAAGGGCACAATAATAACAATATGGGGGTTACAGGGGTACAATAATAACAATAAGGGGGTTACAATAACAAAAATAAGGGACTATAATAGTAATATAGGGACCTAACATGCCCCTCTCCTTCAAAAAAGTGTTGTCCTCAACGCTTGAGTAGCTCTGGGTGCTTTTGTATAAAATTATCATCCTCCCATGTAGAATCTTTAGTGGGTAAGTTCTTCCACTTTATGAGATACTGTGAAATTGATCGATTCTGTAGCTGTCGAGTTCTTGTTTCTATGACCGCTTCAAGTTCCAATATGACTTTTCCTTCCACATCAAGCTCTGGAAATATTGTTTGAACTGGAAGATTTCACATACAACCTTTTTTATGCATGAAACATGGAAAACTGGATGCACTCGTGAAGAAGCATGAAGCTCCAATTTGTATGCCATAGTACCAATATTTTGCAACACCTTGTAAGGACCATAATACTTTGGTGACAATTTATTATCCTTCTTAGCTTGCCTGATGAACATTTTTCTGTATGGTTGTAGCCGTAAAAATACCCAATCTCCTACATCAAAACTTCTCTCGCTGCGATGTTGATCTACATTTTGTTTCATTCGATTTTGTGCCAAATTCAGTGTATCCTTTAATAGTTGGAGAACTTCTTTTTGATGCTCGATGTGATCTTCCATTGCATGAACCTTTGAATTTTCTCTTAAATATGATGTGATGGATGGTGGATGATATCCATAAACTACCATAAATGGGGTCATTTTTTCTGCAGTATGGAAGGAAGTGTTATACCACCATTCTGCGAGAGGTAACCACTTGACCCATTGTGTTTTTTATTAGATACAAAACAACGAAGATATCTTTCCAAACATTTACTTACTATCTCAGTTTGACCATCAGATTGAAGATGATAAGATGAGCTATGAGATAATTGAGTACCCAAACAAGAAAATAACTTCATCCAAAAATTTCCAGTAAAAATGGGCTCTCTGTCGCTCACAATAACCCTTGGGTTCCCATGTAGCTTTTGAATTGTCTCCATAAATGTAGTAGCAACTTTACTTGCTTTAAATGGATGAGATAATGCACAAAAGTGTGCATACTTGGTAAGTCTATCAACTACCACCGTGATGACACTCTTTCCTTCGGACTTAGGTAAACATGTGATAAAATCCATTGAAATCTCCTCCCAAATTGACTTGGAATGGATAAAGATTGTAAGAAGAGTGGGGGTCTTAATTGTCTCAACTTTATTAGCTGGAAAACCAAATGTTCTACCACAAACTTTTGAATATCGGATTTAAGGTCATCCCAAAAAATTCTTTCTTCATACTGTGGTAAGTTTTTTAAAATCATTAGTGTCCTCCTAAAGGAGAAGTGTGAAATTCCAGAAGAATATTTTGTTTTAGTTGGGAATTCTTGCAAATATATAAGTGATCTTTGTACCATAAGGAATCATTTTCCAACTAAATGTATCAGATGTACTAGGATCTTGCTGCAACTTTTGAATGAGTGTCCAGACTTCTTTGTCCTTCTTCCATTCATCCCTTGCTTCGGTTATCCTATCTGGTTGGATAATAGAAATGGCACAAAGAAATGCTTCCACCTCTTCATTATTTCTTGAGAGTGCATCTGCAACAACATTTAGCTTCCCTTTTTTGTAGATGATTTCAAAGTCATAACCCAACATCTTTGTGACCCATTTTTGCTACTCTTCTGAAGATAGTCTTTGTTCCAAAAAGTGTTAAAACTATCATGATAATTTTTTACCTTGAAGTGTCTTCCCATTAGGTAAGGTCGCCATTTCTTTAGTGCATGTAGTATTGCTAACATTTCCTTATGATAAATAGCTTTCTATAAATACTTTCCTTTTATTGGATGACTTTCAAAAGTAATGGGTCTTCCTTCTTGCATTAAAAGAGCACCAATTCCATTTTCCGAGGCATCACATTCCACAATAAAGGTTTTTGTGAAGTCTGGCGTAGCTAAGAATGGTGCTAGGCACATTGCCTCTTTAAGATGTTCAAAGGCCTTAGTTGCTTTAGGAGTCCATGAAAATGCATCTTTCTTCAATAATGTTGTTAGAGGTGCTACTATTCTCCCATAATTCTTAACAAACTTGCGATAATACCCTGTTAACCCAAGAAATCATCACAACTGCTTTATGGTTGTGGGGAATTTCCATTCCTTAATGGCTTTAATTTTGTTAGAGTCTACCTTAACACCCTCGTGAGATACAATATGACCCAGATAATCCACCTCTTGTACTCCAAAGAAACATTTGGATGTTTTTGCATATAATTGTTTCTCCTGCAATAATTTGAGCACCCTGCCAACATGTTGAACATGATCCTTCCAAGACCTGTTGTAGATTAGTATATCATCAAAAAATACTAGCACAAATTTTCTAAGGAAGGGTTTGAAAATGAAATTTATCCACCCTTGAAATGTAGAAGGTACATTGGTAAGGCCAAAAGGCATGACCAAAAATTCATAATGACCCTCATGTGTTCAAAATTTTGTTTTCGGAATATCTTCAGTCTTTATTCTAATTTGATGATATCCTGAACGAAGATCCAAATTGGTAAAATAAATTGCTCCATATAATTCATCCAATAATTCATCAATCACAGGAATGAGAAATTTATCTTTAATGGTGAGCTTATTGAGCTCCCTATAATTTGGACACATGCGCCATGATCCATCCTTCTTGTGCACCAATACTACTGGAGCAGAGCAAGAACTTTGACTAGGTTGAATTATACCAGCCTCTAACATTTCTGCAATCATACGTTTAATTTCGCTCTTTTGGACATAAGGATGTCTATAAGGCCTGATGTTTGGAGGAACATTTCCTGGAATCAAATGAATAGCATGATCATGATCACGAATAGGTGGGAGACCTTTTGGAGTTTCAAAAATCTTGGAATGATTGTCGAAGACTTTTTGGAGATCTGCAGAAATACATGATTTTGAAGTTGGAACTTCTAGTGAGCATAATTGTGCAACTATGCTTCGTTGTTCTTTCTTTAGAAGGTTTGTCATGACATTAGAGATTATTATCTTTCTCGACTTCCCTACAATACCCCGTAATTTGACTTCCTTTCGTTCTGAAAAAATTTCAAGAATTTTTTTTGAAAATTAAAAGCTATCGTCCCCAAATATTGTAGCCATTTTACTCCTAGTACAACCTCAGCGCCTCCCATAGGAATCGAAAGAATTGTACAATTCAATACATATTCCCCCATGGTTCACCTGATATTATGGCATTTTCCGAGAGAAATTTATAGTTCCTCCATTTGAAACCATTACTTGACTTGTTTGGTGCTTGGAATAGGAAACAATTCAATTCCTTGGCTACCTTACAATGAATAAAATTATGGGTGCTACTTGAATAAATCAACATATTACCTTTTTCTTCTTGATATGTCCTTCTATCTTGAGAGTTTGAGGAGTGTTAATTCTTGCCAATACGCCCACGATATGGTCGGACTCATTCCTCCTCTTCTAAGTGCAGTTCTGGTGTATATCCTCTTCTTGTTCATTTTCTTCTTCCTCTTCACAATCTATGTAAAATAATTTCTTCTCGGCACATTTATGACCTTTAGTGTATTTTCTCTCACAACTGTAGCAAATCCCTTTTGCTCTTTTTTCTTCCAATTGTTGTGGTGTCAACCTTGTAGGTTGTGGAAATCTAGGAGTAGCAACACTTCCATCTTTATAGATGTGAGTGGTAGGCTTCCTTGTCGCCATAATTTTACATTCAATTTTTCTTGCCAACCTAAATACCTTCTCCAATGAATCTGGTTCCTAAACGTGAACTTCATGTTGGATGTTATCATTTAAATTCCCTATGAAGACATTAATCTTGTGTTCCTCTAGAATATCGGTTACCCTTATATTCAATTTTTGGAAGTCCTCAATGTGCTCCACCATTGAACTCTTTGTTTGATATTTATCAATTGGCCAAAGAAGATGTTGCTCTTTGTATCCTCATAATGTGCTATCATTTTCTCTACAAAAATTGACCAAGTGACAATTTTACGGAACCATGACCATCGATACCATACAAATGTATTTTTTTCTAAATGTAAAGTTACAATGCATACCTTTTGTGTGTTTTGCACATTATTGAGATCAAAATATTGCTCCATCTGTAGTATCCATGTTACGGGATCCTTGACATCAAACTTCCTCATATCTATCTTTGGAATATGGTGGTTCTTTAATCCAACATTAGATTTTATGAAATCATGATTAACATTTATTTTGTTCTCGTCATGATTTTCATCTACTATCTTTTCGCCATTAGGAATCATTTCTTGTATCAACTTTGACAAACCTTCCTTCAAACCTTCCATGTCTTCCTTCAAACCTTCCTTTTTTTCTTCCATACCATCCATTTTATCTTCCAAACCATTCTTCAAACCATCCATCGTAGCTTCTATTCCTTTCTTCAAACCATCCATCTTAGCTTCCATGCTTTTCTTCAAAACATCCATTTCATTTTTTGTTGCTCTTTGCGAGAGCGAATTTTGGTGCACTTGCTCTTGTAATTTTGATAGATCATGTTGCAACTATTCATCTTCATGATTCATAGTAGAATACTCTGAGGGCTTAATGGGTGTTGAATTATTTTTAGGAGGCATTTTAGAACCCAATACTGATATCTATGCTCAATAGGCCTTTGGAATCACTTAAAACTGATTTTTCAAACAAGACTTATGCAATTTGAAAAAAAATACACACCTTTTTCTTGATTTTGAGGAGCTCGATATTGAAACTGAATTATCTTTGTGATTTTGGATCTTAAATATCTAAAATTGGGCCCTGACGTAGCCCCCTGAATCTTCTTTCCATTTCCATAGGTCTGACTTGATTTGGATTCTTCAAGGCCAAGTTATTTCCAATCTCCCACAATGACCTAATTATGGATTGGTTCAGTAGAGCGAATTTGTACGGCTTGCTACATGTCCCTGTTTGCTCCTTTGGCTCTGAAATTACAAATAGGAAACTATAGTCCGTGTAATTCCAGTCACTTTTTACAGAATTCCAATCTGATGCTCAGAGAGAGAGTTATGAATATTTTCCCACGATCACCTCTTTGAGATGAAATTCAGGAGCCTGAAAAAGATCTAACTTTCCCAAATCATATCTTCAAAACTATTGCGAACCAAGCTCTGAAATTTCGCGAAAATGTTCCTCAAGATTTTAGTTTCGCAATCCAAAAATTTTAGTTTCTGAACCTTCGTGGAAAAACATTTTTAGCAAAAATTTTGCGATGACCTTTTTAAGTGAAATTCAAGAGCATGCAAAAAGACCTAACTTCCACAATTCGTATCTCCCAAAATATTGCGAATCAAGCTCTGAAATTTTGCGACGATGTTCTTTAGGATTTTAGCTTCACACTCTAAAAATTTTAGCTTCTAAACCTTCATAGAAAAAAATTATAGTGAAATTCCACGATGACCTATTGGGAGAAATGAAACCCTAGAATCCCAAGCTCTAATACCAAATGTTGGGAAACCAGCTCCAAAAATAGAAGAAAAGAGATATCAACTCCTTAGAAATAAGCCACTTCGAGGGGGGAACCTCCAATACATTACATTAATGAAAAATTCTTGGATGATACAAATTACAAAACCTCCTTTCTATATATATGAGTCCATGAGGCCACAATGTAATCCTAGCCGACCTAACAATAATAATTTAAGGGCACAATAATAACAATATGGGGGTTACAAGGGTTAAATAATAACAATAAGGGGGTTAAAATAACAAAAACAAGGGACTATAATATTAATATAGGGACCTAATAGAACCATGTATGCCATTTTAATCATTAAAAATATATATATTCTCCCTAGTTTAGATGTGGGGTTTATGGTTGTTCCAGTAACTTAACCACCCCAGCATGTGGCCTAACTATTCCCAACAGTAAAAACTAATTTGAGGGAGTATAAAAGCCCCTCAAGAGAATGGCCTAAGGGGGGAAGAGAGAGAGAAATATAGATGTCATACACTGTTGGAGCCCTATCCAAGTCTAATATATTCCCGTTCCTCCTCAACTTCCCAGATATTTGCAGGAAACCCTTATTTCCTTGAGATGTTCATCACCCTTTATGACATTCGTTCTGCACTCATCTTGGAAGAAATATTGAGAGGCTAGGGCTTGGAAGATCTAGAGGACGATATGCGCGAAGGTTGTGGCAGATTTTAGGTGATCTCTTCAAGTTTATCTATTGTACATGTCATTACTAATAGAAGAAGCCATCTTGTTCCTGATGTTTACGTGTCAATTATCTTTTATACATGTGTAATGCTCATTAATTGAACATTTAATATTGTTTTTATGATGTTATGCATGATTTCCACTAACATCTAGAGTATATATATGCTGTAAAAATAGGGTTTTTTGTTTGTTGTTTGTTGATTTACATATTTCGAAGCACAAAGTGTTGCAGGGGGTTTGCACCCAGTAGGATCTACTTCAACCAAGGGACATCCGGGTAAGTTCTGCAACTTGTAGATTCTAGTTATTTTCATAGAAGTTGGTTTAGTGAGTCCTTCTTGTAATGATATGACCCTGATCTGTGAAGGTTATCAACCTAAGACCTTTAGGGTAACAATTCCCGAAAGAGAAATGGCAACTCTATCGGGTCAGAGACCCATTTTTACATCAGTTGTTTTTTAGGGTATGTTTGTTAAAAATAACATTTCAATTTATAATATTCATTCATATTCCTCAAGCTGACAATTGGATGGTAGACTTATTGGCTAATCAAGCAATTGATTGGCATATTAATCATTCAATACTTTAAATAATATATGAAATACATCATTCATTTTCACACATTTGAGTCATCACATCATATAAATTGTTGTATATATATATATATATATATATTCAAAGTGTTCAAAAATATACAAAATATGGACCATCATGTCCTACAAAATTAGGGCTTATGCCCGATCATGTCTATCATCAAAAAATATTATAGTCATCCGGTCATATCTATGAAATCTACTCCTGAGGTCCCTGCCCAAGAATTGTATTTCTATAGAACACAATGGAAGTCGCTACAGGGCGGAATAACCACACCCAATCTCGTGGTAATCCTACCACCCATCTTTGGATAGCCTCTGGTAGGTCCTCTATCGCGGCCATAAGCACCTGGTGATTCAAGCTCTCCAAGTTCCTCTGTACTACATTGAGTGTCCTCCCAGGGTCTTCAACATCTTCCTCACCTATGCGGTGCTTGTGCCTTGGGTATCCCTCAGGCCTGACTGGTCCCATGTCTGCATCATATCATCATAATTTTGTAAGTCATTTAATCCAATCAAAAACATTTTTTCATTTTCATACTTTGAAAAAATCATAAAAAAAAAAAATCACATAATCAAAAAATCAAAAATGCAATCTCACCGATTGCGCCCCATGCTCCACTAGGTGGAAGGACTAGATCTAGATCAACGTGAAAGTACATCCCAGCATAGGGATAATCTTTCATTGCAATGACTTTTTCTTCCCACCATTGGAATAACTTATCATCCCAAGTGGTCTAGGGAACTTCACTTCCCCCTAATATTTTCATCAGATCAGCCCAACAGGCTATTCTTGGATCTCTCGGGCTACTGATAGTTGAGATGACTTTGGTTCGAAGCCCTGGGACTCTCTCGAAGAATAATGTCAACAATATTGCACCATACCCAAACTTTTTGGTCTTTTTATTCTCGATTGAAGTTAAATGTTTCTTCATGTTGCTCAGTAAGGCTGTGCACCAATTAAAGAGATGAATCAAGCATTCTACTGTTATGTTCATTTGTGTTATCAAAGCTTGATGTAATCAGATCCTTCTACTCTGCCAATGGTGAAGAGAAGTATCTTCATGTATAAATCCTTCAAGTCTCTGACAGGCATCTGAGTTCCTACTTTTTGTGCATTATCTACACAGTAGACCTGGACACAATCCTCCATGGTAAGCCCTTCACTAGTCTTTGCATGTAAATCTAATGGTTCTCCTCTCCGAGGGAGTCTAGTGATGAAGTATATATATTCCAGTTCTATGCATAGTGGCATCTGATTAATTATGAAGCAGTCTTCTTCCAGTTCCCAATGATCAACCAACATTTGAAGCAACCATACATTGCTTAATATATTTGGCATTTTGAAAAACTTGAGCAATCCACAATTTCGAAGAACATCTAATGAAGTTTGATATCCCATTAATTCATTGTCAATTGCACTATGCTCACGCTCTCTCCAACTAATAGACATCCTGAGAAAAAATTTTAAATCATGGATTAGATTCAAGTTTTAAATTTTCGCTTTGCGCATACGCAACTTCACTTGTACACAGTCACGTATGATATGCAAGTCCGCCCACATGAACCTGCGTATGCGCAAAGGGTTTCATCAAAAAATCCCTTTCCTATGGTCAAATTTCAAAAAATTTACCTTAAACAAGAACGAAATTGATGCAAAGGATGAATTTAGAGCTTACCTAATAGATTTGGTGCGATTTGACGGCTGATTGCCCTGGTTTTGAGAAAAGGAATTTTTGCTCCAAAAGCTCCTTCTCCACTTCTGCAATGTAAAATGATCCAAATGTGAGTCAAATGGTCTATTTATGCCCAGAATTTGAAAAATTTTGAAAATTTTCCTGATGCTTATTTTCCGAATTTAATTAAGGCAATATAACCATTTGGATTGTAAGTGTTGGGAAAGGTATTTTTTCAGGTACATGTTGCTAAATTTGAGATTTTCTTGTTTTGCTTCGGATCCATGACCGTTGACCTGTCATGGCAGGTATATGATTTTGAACTGGCACATAGGTTAGGGAATCCACTTTCCGTTGCATTTTCATACTAGCCTCCATTCTGATCACTTGCCATAGGGTTGATCCCATCATGTCATGAGTACTTAACCCATTTCATTCACCGACTTTTTAATCATGACTTGGTGGTAGAGCCTTCCTTTATATGGGCTTCCTAGTTAGTTCCTCGTTAGCATTTGTCACCCATGTTGCAATTATTGTAGGCTCGGGAGTCCTCTTTAGTCCCACCATGTCTTATGTGTTGAAGCTTCATTCTTCTTCTTCTTCGCTATCATTTTTCTGGCCATTACCTTAGAGGCTCCCTTATGTTGTTGAGTTGTATTACTACATTGCATATTGACTACTTGTTTATCTTGGCCTTTAGATGGCTTCATTTGGACTCATTTTTAAGCCATATTTTGACCATGTATTTCTGTACAAGTCAACCATGCAATCACTTAGCTTCTGCAACTTGACACCTTTACCCGTGGATGGAACATTCCTCTGAGTGTCACTTACCAGTTTTTGCCACCTTGCATTGAGCATAGGATTGTTCCCTATCCCAAGAAATAGTGCATCTGTGTCACGACACTCATTCTATCCATTGTACTATAGAATTCTTTTATTCTTTTTTAGGCTTTGAATATGAAAAAAACAAAAAAAATTAAATATTTTGAAAAAGAGCAGGAATGAGATATTTCTTCCATATTTGATGCCAACTAAAATGTTAGTTTTGTCACCCTTGAACAAAGCACAAAAAAGCTAAGTCTTTTCTCCATTTGGGATGGTTTTAGTTTTGACTTAGGAGAAACCATAACCTTGTTTCATGAGTCAGTACTCCCTCGGTTGGTTATCTCTTCCAATCATATGGAGGGTTTGTTTATGCCTCCTGCATGACAAACTTATACAAAGTTATCATTTGCTGCCATAGTCAAACATGAATCGTGCTTTTGTTCGAGGGGATTTAACCCAAGTCGGCCTTTCTGCGGTGTCTCTTGACTCATTTTTCAGTCGGGCTTCCTGGTCTTGTTAGTATATTTTTCTATCACATTAGATATTTGGTCCTTTGCTCGTGCTAGTTTGAGAAGGTCTCCACTGACTTCTTGCTAGCGATTTTGTCTCTTATTGACTACGATATATTTCTCTGAGAGTAAACGTAGAGCTGCACCCTGGCCCTATTTACATTATTGATAGGTGACCTTGTACTCAGCATTTGTTCATCATCATGGGTCTTTGACTGAGTGGTTTCCCTTGTGTTTGATGTCAGCTTACATTATCACACCTAGGATTCATGTAGTACCTTGATTTCCATTTGACCCTATCAGTGGATATCTCGCATCTTTAACAGCTTTCATTATTGGTTGGTTCAGAGGGTTTTTGTTGTGCGCTAGGTTCATCTTGTGCATGTTGGAAACGTACTTCAGGTTGGTTAATTCACTCTACTTCGTCTGATTCCTTCCAAATCTTGGCCTGCAGGTTACACTCGCACTGGACTGGTGTGGGATGCCTTAATGCCTTCCTTCCAGCAGATCTTTTCCTATCGACTCTGACTCATTGCTATGGGAATAAGGTCTAGATTTATTTTGTCAGTACCTTAGGGTTTGCATTCATTAGTGGCAGACTCTTCGTTGTTGATAGTGAGGATACATCATTGCCTCCTGATTGATAGATTCTTTCAAGTGTTTGACTTCAACTCATTCATTTGCACTTGCTAGATTGTACTAAGGCACCTTGACTCATTATCATTATCGATGGGTTGTCTCATGTTTGTTAATGGTATACATCAATGACCGGTAATCAAACGATTTCTCTCATGGTCAAATTCAGCTCATTTATTCCCAGAGTGTAAAATTATGCCATAGTGATCGGTGAAGACCTCGGGTTTGCATCAACATTCTTTGGTTCACTTTGACAGTTCCTTCTATTTTCTGCCAGTGACACCATCCACCCTTATATGTTGCAGTCTCATCACAGCGGCATCTTATATGTTGGCTCCCGAGTTGCATGTTGTACCATTTGTTTCACCACTTATGATTTGGTACTTGGAGATTCAGTTGTGACTTTTGTGATCAGATATCTATTGTAGTATCATTGATCAGTCTTCTATATGTGATACTTAGACTTGATTTTGACTTGTACTTCCAGACAGTGATCACATTATTCACTATGTACTTTACATTTTAGCTATCTTGTATATATATTAGATCCCCTCTATACTTCATATGTGGACATGGTTTTCTTTCACTGAGCATGGGTATGCCCGCCTCAGACATGAGCTATCTTTTTTATCTCTCCCATTGGATTTTTGGCAGGCTGAAATCTGGTGAAGTCCTCTCTAGTCCTTGCAAGGTTCTTATATGGACATAATACATTTCGGCCATCATGTACCCCTTCTGACCTCATATATTAGGGGGCATATGTTATAGCATCATTTATCACTAGATTATACTTGATTATTTATAGATTGGCCTTGGGCAACCCTTTCCTTCAGACTTGGAATTATTTCTCAAAAACAGTATCGTACATCCCATACACAACTCTGCCTGGAATTTTCCATGTATATACGCAAGTCCATACATAGAGAACTGCATATGCCATTTTAATCATTAAAAAATATATATTTCCCCTAGTTTAGATGTGGGGTTTACAGTTGTTCCAGTAACATAACCACCCCATCCCGTGGCCTAATTGTTCCCAACTGTAAAAACTAATTTGAGGGAGTATAAAATTCCCTCAAGGGAATGGCCTAAGGGGGGAAGAGAGAGAGAATATAGATATTATACACTATTGGAGCCCTATCCAAGTCTGATATATTCCCGTGCCTCTTGCACTTCCCAGATATTTGCAAGAAACCCTTTTTTCCTTGAGATGTTCATCACCCAATACGACATCTGTTGTGCACTCATCTTGGAAGAATATTGAGAGGCTAGGGCTGGGTAGATCCAGAGGATGGTATCCTTGAAGGCCGTGGAATATTTCAAGTGATCTCTTTATTTTTATCTACTGTACATGTAATTAATAATAGAAGAAGCCATCTTGTTCCTGATTTTTACCTGTCAATTATCTTTTATACATGTGTAATGATCATTAATTGAACATTTAATATTGTTTTTATGATGTTATGCATGATTTACACTAACATATAGAACATATATATGTTGTACAACTAGGGTTTTTTTTTCGTTCTTTGTTGATTTATAGATTTCAGAGCACAAAGTGTTGCAAGGGGTTTGCACCCCGCGGGATCTATTTCAACCAAGGGACATTTGGGTAAGTTATGCAACTTGTAGATTCTAGTTATTTTCATAGAAGTTGGTTTAGTGAGTCCTTCTTGTAATGATATGCCCCTGATCTGTGAAGGTTATCAACCCAAGACCTTTAAGGTAACAATTCCCGAAACAACGACACTTGATGTCAATGTGCTTTGACCAATCATGAAACACAGGATTTTCATAGAGCTTGATGCAACTCTAGTTATCACATAGAATATTGGTTGCTCCCATCTTCTCCTTCAGTAAGTTCACAAGAATTTTCTGAAGCCATATGGCCTCACATGAATTTATGCTAGCTACCATATATTTTTCCTCTGCTGAGCTTATCACCACGGATTTCTATTTTCTGTTGCACCAGGCAGTCATCCTTGATCCAAGACTAAAACAGTACCCATTAGAACTTTTCAGATCTACTGGACTCCCTGCCCAATCTGCATCGATGAACCCACTCAACCTGATGTCATTGCCACTGGTGTACTTCATTCCAAGCTTGATTATTCCTTGAAGATATCTGAGAACATGTTTGGATGCTGCCCAATGATCCCTCCTTGATTCCACCATGAAATTACTGAGGGTATGGACAACATAATAGATATCTGGCCTAATATTTACCAGATACATTAGATATCCTATGAGATTCCTATGCAAAGTAGGATCAACTTCATCTTCTTCGGACATGTCAATTTTATTCTAGTTGGTGATCATTGGAGTAGTCATGGGTCTACAGTTCTCCATCTCAAATATTCTCATAATTTTTGTCACATAATTTCCTTGAACAAGGAAGATCTCCCCCATCTGCTACCAAACTTCCAACCCCAAAAAATAGTGCATCAACCCTATATCCTTCATGTCAAATACTATAGCTAAATTATCCTTGCAGTCCTTGATGAGCCTTAATGACCTCGTTAGAACTATATCATATACATATAGAACCAGTGTCAGGGGCTCACTGACTACCCTTATATAGTAGATATTGGGATCTTCGTCACTCTTGACAAACCCCATCTTCTGCAAGTAGTTGTAAATTCGACCATACCAAGCTCTAAGGGATTTCTTTACTCAATACAAGGCTTTCTTAAGACTGCATGCATGAGTCTTATTCTCATGCATCTATAAGCCCTCTCGTTGTTCAACGTATACTTCCTCTTCTATCACCCTATTTAGGAACACAATCTTGACGTCCATCTGGTGAATCTCCCGTCCCATCTGCGTAGCAAGGGATATCACGGACCTAATGGAATTATCAACTACTGGGGTGAAGGTCTCTTCATAATATATCCCTTCCTTCTAAGCATACCCCTTGGCCACAAACTTGGCTTAAATTTCTCAATTCTACCATCTCTAGCATACTTTATATTATACATCCACCTTGAACCTACAACTAATTTGTCTTGAGGTCTGGGAACCACCTCCCATACATCATTTGTCATGATAGAATTGTATTCTTCCACCATCGAATCTACCCATACCTAGTGCTAAGCCGCTTCCCGAAAACTAGAAGGTTCCCCAACCCATACAACCAAGACTTGGTGCCTCTTAGGATGTCTACGTTGTCTCTTCACATTTTGGGGGGCTCCAACAAAGTCCTTTGTGTCCCTCAGAATTTGTCGTAGTTCCCTGCTCATTCTACCAATGGTAGTGGGTTTACCTACCTGCTCTCCTTCCTTCAAGTCCTTGGGAGAAGTGTCTCGTGGATCCCCATGCCTTGGAGAGCCACTCGTATTACCATTTGTAGGTCTTTGTGGTTGGACTAGTGGATCCTCCTCAAACTGCGTAGAAGAAGGCATCTCCCAGGATTTCTTGAAGGCCCTCTCCTCCATGAATTTCATATCCCTCCGCACTAAAAATTTCCTGCTCTCTGGAATGTAAATGTGGTAAGCCTTTTCATTTTCTCTATATCCTACTAGATATCCTTTTTTTGTAGTCATATCCAGCTTCTCCCTCTTTTCATCCTGCACATGAAAATATGTCATACTACCAAAGATCCTAAAGTGGCTCACTTCAGGCTTGCTGCCTCTGAAGACACTTTCTGGAGTGATATTTCCAATGCGTTGTGAGGAATCTTGTTCTAAACGTAGACAACTATATTATAAGCTTTAGCCCATGGAAATTTGGGCATGTCTTGATCATACATCATTTCCCTTGTAGCCTCGACAATAGTTATGTTCTTTCTTTGTGCCACAACATTCTGCTCTGGAATATATGGACTGCTCCACTCTATTCTAATACCTTCCCTTGCAAAGAACCCTTTGAAGTCTTTATCAATGTAATCTCCATGATTTTATAATCACAACACCTTAATCTGCTTTCCTGTCAAATTTTCTACTAGAGCTTTAAACTCTTTGAAATGAATGAAGACTTCATCCTTGGTCTTCAAAAGTAGATCTAGGTCTTCCTGGAATGGTCATCAATAAATGTGAGGAAATATTCAGCACCACTAAGATCTCTAATGGACATTGGTCCATAGATATTTGAGTTTATTAATTCCAACACACTCTTAGCCCTATTGTTTCTTCTATGATACGCTTCCTTGGCATACTTTCCCAATATGCACCCTCTAGAGACATCATCTCGCTTGGTGCTCTGTTTTGGAACTCTCGTGATAGTTTTCTTGAGAATATTTAACACTCCATGATGCAAATGCCCCATTCTCCTTTTCCATAGTTCATTTAAGTCCCTCTCATCAGTGCTGCCTATCAGTGCCATTAGGGATTTGAGCTTTAACTTGTACAGTTTATTTCTCCTGACTCCAATTTGTATTTTCTTCTTCCAACTTGGGTGTTTGACGTATACTCTATTTCTGATGAAGTAAATGTCATAGCCTTTGTTTTTAAGTTGTGACATAGAGAGTAAGTTCATTCCCAAACCAGGCACGTAGTAAATTATTGGCCTGAATCTTATGTCCAGCTTCCGTTTGAGATACTATGGTACCTCTTCCAATAGGGGTACATTTTTCTTTATTACCCATGGTGATTTTAAAGTTCATCTACTCTTCTTGGTAGTTTGAGAAACCATCTCGTACTCCCGTCATATGAGCAGAGACCCCATTGTCAATGTACCAGACTTTGGGAGAACCAGTGCTCGACACACAAGCAAAATCATCTTCCAATCTCGATGCTAGAACAGAAATTTCGCGATCCATCTATTCTTTGATGCTTCCCTTCTTCTCTAGAGAGTTGTGTGAACCCTTTCGAGATGTCGCAACCATTAGGGGAATTTTGAGGTCTAAAATGGGCCTCCTAAGGAAATTATAAAATAATAGTGGAAATAATAAAATAAGATTAGATTACATCATCAAATTTTATAGGGAAAAAAGAAAAAACTATTTTTTTCAACTTATCACCCTATGGGTTTACTCAAATTTTGAGCGAAAACACTCGTTGGATAAAAAAATTGATTCCATTCAAGGAGTCGATGCTGCATACTATCAATGGACCCTACTACACAAAAAAAGAGAAATACATGAAAAAAGTGATTGCAATCACATTTTTTCATGTATTTCTAATTTTTCAAGTAGCAAGGTCCATCAAAAAGTATGCAACATGGGTACTCCTTGGATGAGGAATTGAATTTTGCATCCAATGAATACTCCCACTCAAAATTTTAGTAAAAAATTAGGGAGATAAGTTGAAAATACAAGTAGAAAAAGTATTTTTATTATTATTTTTTTATTTTTTAATATTTTTACTTTTTTAATCCAAAAATGGTGAATCATCCCCCATAGTGGACATCATCATCTTAAATCTTATTAGTTCTTATAAAGTTTATTTTGGTTGTACTTTTTTCTGCGAAGGCCCATTTTAGACCTTAAAATTCCCCTAATGAACATCATATTCTCTTGCTAGTTCTCTGCTCCTGTTACTCATCTATGGCTTTGATGCCATATGAAATTTCAATCCAGAAATATACATTTGCAGTGATATATTTATTTCTCCTACTTATTACTTCAATAAGTTATTTACATAAATCTTCTAGTAAATTTCGAAATAAATACTACTGCAACATTCACTAATGTATGTGCATATAAAGGAACAATAAGAAACATAAGCATAAGAAACAATCACATGTACACACTTATTTTTGGACAATTGTCCCCAAAAAAAACCCAATGTGGGAAAATTGGTATAGCAGATGAGGTTTTATATTATTCTTTAGAAAATGAATTCTTTACAAGGAATAACTGGCAGATTCTTTTATAAAACACCTGAGACAATTCCTCGGTTCCTTCCTAAGATTTTCTGACACCTGGAAGGTCCATTGTCTTCCTCTGCATCATTATGTGTGCTTCTCTACCAGTCCCTGCGCTAGACTTTGTCACCCTGCGTCGGTATGCTGCGTTGCAGCTCCACACTGCCTTATGTGACCCTCTGTGTCCCTCTCTCCTCCTTCTCAATCATTGTTGCCTCCCTCTTCTCCTTCTGCTTTCGCAACTCTCCCTCTAAAATTGAATTCTATTCCTTTAGAATCGATCTCCTTAAGGTTACTAAATGTGTGCTCAGATTTCTTTCCAAATGACCCTCAAGCCTTCTTTTATAATCTTCTCATTGATGAATCAATAAGCCAGATTGTAAGTCTAATCAATGGCTAATACTAGAACTTGACTTGATATTCTCTAGAAGATTCATGCTATGTCTTATTAATACCCATTAATTATTTCATTTCCCTAAGTTTAGACTTAGGGTCTCCATTAAAATAATTAATTATTTTAATAAGACATCAACCGAGTGGAATTTCCACAAACGGTTTCTGGGTTCTTTGGAATACTGATGTCCAAGCCTCCTCACACATTTTGAGACATGGAAAATTTTTGATGCTATAAAAATAAACATGGAAAATAGGTTCCTCAGTACATTTTAGTCCAGCCCCTAGTCGATGTTTGACACCAAGCTCACCAAGTCCACAACTTTCCATCCCCAAACTAATGTCTAGAAAGAGGTCATAAACAGGATTATCATACACATTCTACACATGTACAACTCAAATAATCCATGCACATGGTATAATAGCCTCCCCTATGTACAAAATAGTGATAACCACGCACTCCATAGCTCAACCAACCACAATCCCTTTTAGGTGGGATTTGGATTCCACCCACTATGTTCCATTGACATACCCATGCCATTTGTGCCTACTCAGGCATATTCAGATCTTCTCCAATCTGAAGCTAACAAGTTAAATAGCTTCATTGAGCGAATTCAACACACCCGCCAACAAGCTCATGGCATATTGGAGAAATCCAATTCCAAGTACAAGCAGCGACATGATCAACATCAAGTGCCACACGAGTTTTAGGTGGGAGACAAATTTTGGATGCATTTGCAAAAAGAGCACCTAACCATAGCCCATAATAAACACAGAAAAATCCATTATGAGCCTTACACCACCATCTACATGATGGGAGAAAATTATTTTGAGCTCTGCATTCCCCCATTCTTTGGCCTCCACCCAATGTTCAATGTGGATTCCCTTCGGCCATACTTTCCACCATTACTAGACACATCCAACATTGTAGAAAAACTCATGCTGACAGATTTAAATATAGATTGCATGGAATAGGCTGCAACTGATCAAATCATGGACACATAGCTTAAGAGAACTTGCCAACAATGGATCCATCTATATCGAGTTGTCAAAGCAGGCCAACTCCTTCACCAAGGAACAAGTTCAACAAAATTTTCCCCACCTCATGGAGGCTTTGCACGCAATGGAGACCATTGATTCCTAAGGGGGTAGGAATAATCCAGATGGATATTGGTGGCCACCCACCTATTTCACCTAGACAATTTCATCAATTTTCTTATTTACTATTTTTAGACATTTTTTCATCCTGAAATTTTGGAACAATTTTGACCCCCTAAACAACTTTTTTTGAGGTCTGATGTAGTCTCATAGCCAAAGGTTGGGGCCTGCAGAAAAACCTATATTCCTCGTATATATATTTATAACAAGGTATCATACGCGCCAAATGGAGGTAATATGAAGAAGTTATGACCCCAGGAAGTTGGTTGCCCAACTAACCCCAACACAGCCAACAAAATCTGTGTTACATATCCTCGGGTTAGTGTTTTGGTTGTTTAGGGTTTTCTATTATTGTTTAATAAGAAAAATTC
The DNA here is from genome assembly GCA_034641835.2 of Pinus albicaulis. NCBI lineage: Eukaryota > Viridiplantae > Streptophyta > Pinopsida > Pinales > Pinaceae > Pinus > Pinus albicaulis. The sequence goes on from CM076575.1 coordinate 1,451,314,229, forward strand.
CCTTGGGCCTGATTGTAACACATTTCATAGGCATGTAGCCACCACATCTCTTCTAAGAGATAAGCTACCATCGCTAGAGCTAGTTCCTTGCAATTATGTCTGTAAGCATTTTCAATACTTGATATTAATGAAATGAAATATTATTTCTGTTGCATATTTGTATTTGTGATTATATTTTTATTTTGTCTCTGTATTATTAAATTTGGATTAGTGGTATCAAATCAGTCTCATTTTTCTCTATTTTATTCTTTACATGTCCCAAACGAGGTCAGGGTATAAGGAGTTAGGGCTCGATTTGGTTGAACCCTTGAAAGATAAACATCGCAAACCTCATCGACCTCCTATGGAGGGAAAAAATAAATATGAGGGAGTAGGAGACCATATCAAAATATTTCTCAAAGAAGCCCTCAAGCAACAGAGGAATGAAATAATAGACAACTTTTCTCAGATCCTGTGGTAGATGCCCATGGTCAACGCATCTTCATCCGAACATCACTCTGGAGGTGCCACTCCCTTCAAGGTACAAGTCAACTTCAACATTCATGTATTTGAATTCAAAATAGATGCAGATGCCATAGATAGATGGTTGAATTTACTGGAAGGGTATTTTTTGGTCCATGATTTCTTCGATAGAGAAAAGATTACCTTTGTGCTCCTCAAAGCTGCCCCCCATGTCAAATATTGGTGGGAAACCTATTGTGAACAGAGGGATGAGGAATAACCCTCATTTTTTTCGGTCGCACCCACTTGGAATTCGTTCCGAGATAGCATCAAGGAATAATATTACCCCATGGGGGGCTATGACGACAAGTACATCCAATGGATCATGTTGCGATAGTAAAGGGATAAAAATGTGCAAGAGATGATGAATTTGTTCCATACCCTGCACACAAAGTTGGGTATTAAAGATTTAGAGAAGCATTTGAAGCTCAAGTACTGCATTTGTTTTCACAGATACATTCAGGAAGAAATGGATTTCATCGAAATTACCTCGATTGGTGCAGTATATCAATATGTTGCCAAGATCTAGCATAAATTTAAGCAGAAGAAGTGAGACTTTGGATCTGCAAATATGAAGCCAGAGAAAGGCACCCCCAAACCACAGAACAAGGGGAAAATCCAAAGTGGGATGATCCAGGACAACCCGCCAAAGCAGCAAGTGAAGAACAACACCACAAAGATAAAGAAGCACACAGGGAAGTGGTGTGAATTTCATAAAAGCTCCACTCACAATACAATGAGTGTTGGGCCAAAGAGTCATTGGTAGTTAAGCTAAAGGCATGTGAATCAGATGCATGTTCTAATTCTGGGTTAGAAATGGAGAAGGGGAATGAAAAATGGAAGCAGATCATTGATGTGGAATCCAGTGCCACCGTTACCACCACCAAGCTCCGGAGGGAGGATCCTGAGGATCAAGAGGAGGGGGAGTGCCTCTCCCATTTCGAGGTGTGGGTTAAGGGTTCTCCACTTCAATTCATTATCGACATCAAAAGCCAAAAGAACCTCATTTTATCATAGGTCATGAAGCGACTCAACCTACTGACCATAGCATGCCTACAACCGTATACCATTGGGTGGATTCACCAAGGAATAGATCTTCGCGTCAGCCAGCAGTGTTGCCTTCCCCACAACATCAAGCCCTTCACGAATGAGGTATTGTTTCATATTTCTCCTCTTGAATTTTTTGATGTATTATTAGGTCAACCATACTTGTGGAAGAGACATGTTGTAGGCCTTATTCTGTTATTATTACTTTGGGAAATAATTTGTACAAGATACTGGAGGTAATACCGCCTTCTTCCATCTCTTTAATTACTCCAAAGAAATGTAGTAAGATTATTTCCCAAACCAGGAAATTTGTTTTCATTACAATTCACCCACAAGGAAAGAAGAAGATTATGGTTGCATCCTCCAAATAGGGATTCTCTGCGCGGCAACAGCAGATGGACAAAGTCATGGAGGAATGGAAATTTTCTCCTCACCTACAGGGGTTCCTTTTCATTTTCAGGTCAATCACTCCATAAATCTGACCCTAGGTACACCAATCTATCGGTGATTTGTATGAGAAAACGAAAAAATCAAGTGTCAGATTCAGGAGCTACTATAGAGAGGTCACATCCAACCGATTTCATCGCCCTGTGGGAACCTGATCGTGTTGGTGCAGAAGAAGGATGGGACTTGGAGACACTGTATTGAATATTAGGCGCTGAACAAGATCACAGTTCGGAATAGGTAGACGATCCCACAGATTGATGACCTTTTGGAATAGCTCAAGGGGGGAAAATAATTTAGCAATATTGGCTTGAATTTCAGGTATCACCAGGTACCAATATAACCCTCTGATGTGTTGAAGACTACCTTCAAATCCAAGGAGGGTGGTTTTGAATGGTTGGTCATGCCTTTCGAGTTGATGAATTCTCCCGCAACCTTCATGAGGCCAAGGGAAGACATCTTGCAGCCATTCACCAGCTCATTTGTAGTGGTTTACTTGGATGACATCTTGATATTCAGCAAGACTTGGGAAGAGAACCTCCACCACATCCAAAGGGTCCTCCAAACCCTGCGGCAACATAAGTTGTGTGCCAATTTGGTGAAGTGAACTTTTGGCATGACTGAGGTTTAGTATCTAAGATACATTATTGGTGAGTGGGGGTTGCATTTGGATCTAGCCAAGATCCAAGTCATTCTGGATTGGCCAACCCCAACCACTCTAAAAGAGCTCAGTGGCTTTCTAGGTCTTGCCAATTTCTACTACAAGTTCGTGTTAGGATTCTCTCATATCACATGGCTCTTGAGTCAAGTCACCAAGGGAGGAGGGAAATAAAAAAAAAAATGGTTTGAATCTCAACATAAGGTGTTTGTCAAGTTGAAACATCGCCTCTACTTTTCACCAGTGATCACATTAGCATACTTGCAAAAACCATTTGAGATCAAGACAGATGCCTCTAACTATGTTATCGGGTTAGTTCTTACTCAGCAGTGGCATCTAGTGGAATATCATAGTGAGACACTTTCCGACACAATATGAAAGTATCCCACTTATGACAAAGAAATGTATTCCATTGTGCAAGCTTGTCGAAAATGGAAGCATCACATTTTGGGGAAGGAAACGGTCATCCACATAGACCACTGACCCTTACAGTTCCTACAGACACAAGGGAAGTTGCAGAATGATTGCCATCAGAAGTGGTCCACATACCTGAAAAAATTTCATTTGAACATTAATTACAATAAGGGAAACACCAATAATATTGCAGACTGCCTCAACCGACCACTAATCATGGCGTTAACCACCATGCTCAAGTCTTGTGGGCACAAGACTTCTGATTGGCCACTTCTATACAAAAGCGGCCCAGAATTTGGCCACACATACAAGACACTCTTGGAGGGTAAGAAAGTTCCAAATTTTCACCTCTAGGATGCATTGTTATGTCACCTGGAACACCTTTGTGTTCCTTCAAGCGAGTGTGCCAAGATGATTTGGGAAGCACACTACAGTCGGGTCTCTAGGAATTTAGAGGTCAAGAAAATAGTGGAAATATTGCAGAAGTATTTCTATTGGTCGAACCTTCGACGGGATTTCGGGGAGTACATCAGGTCATGCACTGCCCATGTCATTTCCAAACTGACCATCAAGAAGAAAGGTTACTATACTCCACTTCCCACCCCTATTTGACCTTGGGAATCCATCTCCTTGGATTACATGTCAGGCCTTCCTTCTAATAAGCATCGCAACAACTGTGTTTTTGTGGTCATCGTCATATTCTTGAAGATGGACATTGTGGTGGCCTACAAGAAGAATACCACAGCAGAAGCCACTCCTAAACTCTTTATTGAATGATTGTGGGTACATTTTGGAATCCCATAGTATATCATCTCAGATTGGGACAGCAGGTTCCTCACTACATTTTGGTCCAACCTCTAGTCGATGCTAGACACCAATCTCACCAAGTCCACAGCTTTCCATCCCCAAAATTATGGCCAGACAAAGGTCGTCAACAGGATGATCCTACACATTCTCTACATGTACAACTCAAATAATCCATGCACATGGGATGGGAGCCTCCCCTATGTACAACACAACTATAACCAGGCTCTCCATATCTCAACCACTCACAAACCCTTTCAGGTGGCTTGGGATTCTAGCCACTATGTCCCATTGACATAGCCATGCCATTTGTCGCTACTCACGAAGGTTCGGATCATGTACAGTCTGAAGCTCACAAGGAGAAAAACTTCATTGAGTGCATTCAACACATATTCCAACAAATTTATGACATATTGGATAAATCCAATGGAAATTACACGCAACAACATGATCAATATCGGGTGCCACACAAGTTTCAGGTGGGCGACAAATTTTGGTGGCATCTGCAGAAAGAACGTCTAACCGGAGCCCATCAGAAACTCAAACCACTCTGTTATGGGCCTTACACCATCATCAATGTGGTGGGATAAAATTATTTTGAGCTAAGAATTCCCCCATTCCTTGGCCTGCACCCAGTGTTCAATGTGGTTCGCCTTCGACCATACTTTCCACCATTACTTGACACATTGGAAATTGTAGAACAACTCACACCGACAGAGTTAAATACATATTGCATGGAAAAAAATGAAACTAATTGGATCATGGACACATAGCTTAATATCACTCACAAATAGTGGATCCATCTATATCTAGTTGTCAAAGCAACCCAACTTCTTCACCATGGCAGGTGGTTCACCAAGGACTAGGTTCAACAGAAATTTCCCTACCTCGTGGAGGCTTTGCACGAAATGGGGACCATTGCTTCCGATGGGGAGAGAAATGATCTGGGGGGATAATGGTGTCCACCCACCTATTCCACCTAGACAATTTCATTAGTTTTCTTATTTACTATTTTTGTAAATTTTCGGGTCCTGAACTTCTAGAGAATTTTTTACCCCCTAAACGGTGATTTTTTGAGGTTCGCTAGAAACCCATGGCCGATGGCAAGGGACTTTGTAGAAATATGTATTCCTCAGAGATATATTTCAAATGAGGTATAATAAATGCCAAATAGAGATAATATGACCAAGTTATGACCCCGGAAATTTGGTTCCCAACTAATCCCAATGGGGCCCATAAAAACTTAGTGTTACATCTCCTCGGGTTAAGGTTTTGGTTGTTTAGGGTTTTATATTATTTTTCAATAATAAAAATTCCCTTCAGCCTAATTTTAACACAAATCAGAAGCATGTAGCTGCCACATATCTTCTCAGGGATAAGCTACCATCGCTAGAGCTAGTTCCTTCAATTTTGTGTGTAAGCATTTTCAGTATTTGATATTAATGAAATGAAATATTGTTTCTGTTGCATCTCTATATTTGTGATTATATCTGTATTCTGTCTCATTCCTTATTAAATTCAGATCATGAAGACTAATAATTCAGCCGACGAAGTAACTCAAACCTTCATCAGGGAAATAGCGAGATTGAATGGTATTCCTAAGAAGATCATATCATATAGAGATGTTAAGTTCACTTCTACGTTTTGGAAGGAACTTTTTGTAGGTTTTTTTATAGTGTTGGTCTTCAGTACAACTTATCATCTACATACAAATGGAAATATGGAGAGGGTCAACATGATACTAGAGGTATGTTGAGAATGTATCTTATGCAAAAACAGAGGAGGTGGGAGGAGTATCTTCCACTGGTGCAGTTTTCTTACAACAATTATTATCAAGAGTCACTAAGTATGAGTTTGTTTGAGGCACTCTATGGGTATATTTCTAATACTCCCATCAGCAGGAGTGATCTAGTGAATAGGGTGTTGATAATACCAGATATGTTGGAAGAGATGAAACAGGAAATGTAGGTTGTCAAGAATAATTTAAAGGAAACAAAAAATAGACAAAAGAGTTATGCAGACCAACACAGGGCATTTAAGGATTTTAAGGTTAGGGAACATGTGTACTTATACATCAAGCCCAAGAAGAGCTCCTTGAGGATTGGGTCATGTGCCAAGTTGGCACCTCAATATTGTGGGCCTTTCGAGATCCTTGAGAGGATTGGACCAATGTCCTAATACTTGCACTGCCTAGAACAGTGAAATTCTATGATGTTTTCCATGTTTCATTGATTAAAATATATTTGAAATATGTTGACTATGTTATTGATTGGTCTTTATTGCAAGTGGATCCAAAACTGGAATTCCAACCAGAACCTGAATGCATATTGCAACGGAAATAACTCATGTTATGGAATAGAGCAATCGAGAAAGTTAAAGTGTAGGGGAAGCACTTTGGGCCCAATGAATCTACATGGGATATGGCTTATTAGATGCGGACTATGTATCCTTCATTATTCCACTGGAGACAAATGAGATTTTGGTATATGTACATATTTATGTATGGATTTTGTTGTAAATAACACAATGATTTGGGTTATAAAGCTATAATAATAACTTTGTTATCATATTGTCATGTTTATCATGATGGTTTTACTTTTGAGCGGGCTATTCATTGTAAACATTGCATCAAGCTAAGTTATAAATATCCATGGGCAATATGCCTTTCTTTTCAATGGCCTTGCTGGTTGTAGGTGTCAATGAACACCGAGGACGTTGTTCCCCTGTTACACTAAAATTTGTCACCATGACATTTAGTTGTCTATGTGGGTTCATCATTACCTATATGATGCTCCCTTAGAGGTCCAAAACCATAAATTTCCTAAACCAAGCCTTGGAATTGGAGAAAAGCTCATTAAAACCCTAAAAATCCTAACTCTGCACTTTTCCTAGTTCTTACATGCGGTACCATAGTTTCTTTCTCTATAGCCTGCGGCACATCCTGCACGTTCTGCTTACTAAAACTACGGACCCACGTAAAAGTTAAAATAAAAGAAAAAGTAAGTTCTAGAAGCCTAGCTGGTCGAATATTCTCCTAGCTGCAGGCTTCTAGAAGCGTAATCAGGTCGAGCTTCATCCTTTCATTCATGAACCTTTAACCCTTCATTAATGAAGATTATACCTTGGTATTTGGAGCTAAAATCCCTTCATGAGAGGAATTTATCCCCCTATTTATGGAATTGAAACCTCCTTCATTCTCCTATAAATTGAACTCATGTTTCAGTCTCAAGGGTAGACTATAGCTTGCATAAGGTAATTGCTGAAGAAATTCCCAAGAGAGCATACTCTCTACACTAGTCACCATTGGCATGAGAATGATCACACACTCATGTCCATAAATTCGTGCTAGTTTAGATAGAAGAAGGCTTGTCAAACCGAGAGGAACGGTTACTCAGGACCCTGGAAGAACCTGTATGACATAAAGGCGACAAGGTTGTAAGGTTACTTCTTATTATACAAGATAATACAAATGGATTATATTTTATCATTAAATTTTTCATGTATCTATTGGTAATTTAATTCTTGGATTCCTTGATCACTAAGATAGATTAGTGTTTTCTCAATTATTATATCTTGCAGGTGCTTTTAATCCTTTGATCTATCTTTGATCGTAGGTTTCACATGTTGAAGTGACCTCTTTCAGAGTGACTAGATAGAAGATTTCAACAAGCGTTGGACTTCAGGTAGGGGCATGTCCTCATACTTTTTTATTTAATAATTTTGAATCACAAATGATCTAGAGAAAATGGTTTGCATTTGGTTGTTTGTTTCAAGATATCCTTAGGATACTAGGGAGATCATTCTTATCCACAAGAAGGATTTTATCCTCATAACATCCCCTAAGGTGGAGGGATCTTTAACAACCTCGGGTTAAAAGGTCATGTAATAAAAGTTAATAGACGAAAAATAAGACCAAGTTCATAGGACATGTATTTCAGGCTGAATGTTGGGAAAATAATCCTAGTGGGCATCACTTGTTGTTTATTATGGCTAAGAAAATTTGCAAAGGCGTTGGAAAAGGATTTGAAAAGGAAAAATGGTATTATTGGAATTTTATTTACGAAAATAAAGAAAATTAGGAGAAAAGGGAGATGAAAGGTCATAGGTTGCATGTGAGGTGGAAATTGAATGCAAATAGAGGAAAAATGAAGAAATTAGAAGCATCAATAATAAAAAGGCCACTAAGGATCAGTTCACAACTTTTTTCAAGTTTTCCTTTTGCCATTTGAGTTTTGGAATATGCTTTGGGGAGGAGAAGAGCACCAAGAGGAGAAACCAAGAAAGCAATCAAAGGAAATCAAGGATAAAACAAGGAATAGTTGGATCAAGCGTCTTCATCGAGAAAACTTGCAAGTAACAAGTTGCATTTATGATTTCCTAGCTGGTTTTTTCATGCATTTGTGTATTTGTTTCATTTTTTGTCATTGGCATGGGTTTTTCCTAATTTGATAGTGGATTTAACCTTGCCTTGTCAATTCTTGGATAGTCATGGTGTGATTTGATTTAGTCTTGGTTGAGCTTTGGATTTCTGAAAGGTTTTGGATCTGGGTGAGTTGGTATGAGGAAAATCCCAAGGGTTGGTGGTGGAGATGGTTTTCTCCAGGAAGCCCTCAATAGGTGGGTGGAGACAAGAAAAATCCTCAAGGGATGGTGAAGGAATTTTGATGCATCCAAGATTGGTTTGGTTTTGTGATCTTGGGAACGGTTCCGCTGAGATCACGGTAGTGTGAAGGTGGAGCTAGTTTAACCTATGGATTCCCTTGGTTTTTTATGTATCTATTTATCCGATGAGATCCCACATTCATGCTTATAATATGGCATGGGAGTGATTGGATGAGAGAAATATTTGGTTAAACCCAATCTATGGTCGAGTGGTACATGGAAGTCCTAACTTGGTTGGATTTTGCATATGATAATAAGAGATCATTTCCTCTTGTATTTTATTATTAAATGTACTTTTTATGATGTGGATTTTATGGTTGTTCTATCATTATTATTAATCTGATTATATGTTGGTTATAAGCATGGTTTTATGATAGATTCTAATTATGTCTCTTAACGTGAATTGATTGGTAAATGAATGGTTATTGAATCCATGTCCTAATAGATGTTATTTCAGATATTGTGAGACAGAATTATACCTTCTCTATGATTCTAAGATAAGTTTCATATCTCTATGTTCATATATGCATTTGTGACCTATTTATTTCATGTTCACCAGGTGTTTGACGAAATGACTATCATGGTTAGGCCTGGTTAGGCCAAGTTATTGTCTAAGTTTTGTATCAAATGATTTTTCCTTATATAATTTATCATTTATGAAAGTCTCATTAAGTTTTGGGGAGTGGTTGAAAGTCAAACCCTAAATATGTGGCTCAGATTTCAGGGTCACATGTTAAGATCTAAGTAATCTAAACTACAGTCATTGGGAGGAAGGGTATTTAGAGTGACAGGAGTGTTACATTCACCTTGTCATCAGAGAGAATGGGGCTCTATATAATTGAAAACAAAAATTAACTTAGGGTTTGGGCACCTGGAGTGGTTGTTTAGCTCCTAGGGGTCTTGTAACACCCAAGGGAAGTCAGTAAAGTTTTAGGTGGTTGATTCCACTTCCTTAACTGTACTTAGGGATTTGAGTCATGTCATAGTATCCCTTCGCTCATTTTTTCCCCGATAGGCCAGTGAAGGCGGGTAAATGTGGGAGGTGGTCTTACACTCCTCTGAATATTTTAGGATTCCTAAAGGTTTAGTAAGGGAGGGATACATTCTAGCTGGGGATAAACATTAGCTATAAGATCTTCTACCTCAGATATCCTAACCAACTTCTTGGGATAATAATTCTTTACCCATGCCTTTGAAGCATGTTTTACGTCTCTCAAATTTTTTACTAGTAATTCCTGAAAGAAGAGGATATTGAGGGACTCACATGTCTCCATGAACTAGCTACCAGGGCTCAAATTCCCCCTCCTCTAACTAGGAGATACTGAAAAAAAAAAATGGAATGGTATTGAAACTTTAAGAACTCATAATATAAACAACTAAACTTGAATTTCATTGGCAAAAGACTAAAAAATTATTTGATTGAGCTCTTCTTTTCGAACACTGAGAGCTACAAGTGGAAACCTACTGCCATGGGTGTGTGTTTCTATCATTTTATGCAAAAAAAAACATTGCAAGTTCTTCCTAGCTTGGGAAATAACTTATTTTTCCATAGTTCTTTCATTCTTGTGCATGTGTGAAAGAGATGATTCGTTGCATAATTAGCCTCACTGTTGTGGATGTAGGAAGCCTCCCACTTCTTATTGTTGTCATTCAACTTGGAGGTGTTTCCTAGTTGTCTAGTCGTTAATATTCTCCTAAAGTTATCAAACCCACCACACATTGAGTTGAGTGACACCATAATGGTGAGGTCAGTGGAGTTTTAACTAAGCACAAGTGGACATTGTGCCACACCTATCAGTTGTGATGCTTGGTTGGGTGGTGGACATGCAAAACCCAACCATACCTTCCCTACCACCCCACCCAGGAGTAATTTATTTGATTCTATTGTAATTAATATAAATCTGGCTTATTAATTATGTCTTTAGAGGTGATTTTTTTCAAAATGAAAAACTTAAAAAAAGGATTTTCAACTCAGAAAATTAAAAATATTTTTTTTTCACTTCAAATAAATTACACATCCCCTCATACTCAACATCCCCATCACTATGTATTAATAATTTTATATATATATATGGAAATTAAAATATATTTTTGTTATTAATACATATATACAAAATTTGATATAAAATTATTATACTTAAAGTAAATATAGAAATATATTATTTATGGTTGAAATTGAAAATAATTATTAATATTTTTTTTCAAAATGTTACATATGGTTTATTGAACCTTAAGAAGGTTTACATCAAAGTGATTACTTCGATCCTTATCATTTTAATTCTATGCTAAAAAAATCATTAAGATAAGTGTTCTCAGATCCTCATAGTTTTGTTGACTTACAATACAGAAAGGGTTCGATTATCTAAGAGAAAATGATTTTCATCTTCAACCCTATTATTGTAATTGTTGTGCTATGCAACAACTCCCCACCATTTTTATTTTCAAAATAGTCTAAACTTTTGATAATAGAAAAAGGGACCCTTCGTAAAATATATTTTTCATTTTAAATAAAAATCAAACTCCAAAAACATTGTTGTTTTTATAAAATAAAAACAAAAACCAAAATATAAATTAATAAAATATCCTTGTGATCACCCTATCGTAAATCGCATCCCGATAATATTTTCTCATTAAAGGTTAAGCAAAAAACAACGAAATCCTGATTTTGCGATCAGAAATTTGAACTTCGCAAGTGACATCATAAATCGCACATCACAGATATACGTTTAAAACTTAAAGCAGTTCTTACCAAAGTTTCAATTTTGCGATGTTTCGAATTTACGATTTCGCGATATCGCGAAATCACATATCGCATAAACAAAAAGCAATTTGCCTCACAAAAAAAATATTCAAAAGGCACAATGCGACGGATTTGAAGGCTTTAATAAAGGTTTTAATATGAAAATAAATAGTTTCAGAAACGATTAATTGTGTTTTATCATCCCAATGCAAACAATTATTGATTTGTTACGGTTAATTAATGATATAGCTCCTTCCATGTACAAAGCTGAGCTAACAAGACATCTATGACAACAAGTTTCTTGAAAAATTTGCAAATAATAATGAAGACCCTTCCAAATCTATTCAAGGTTGGAGGAAACTTGATAACAATTTGAAGCATGATAAATCAGGTATGTATCCTATCACTTCACTTGGAAATCCATAAAATTTTGCAGCAACAATGCTATGCAGATTTTATGGTCTCCCCGATAACACCAAGTTCTCTATAAATTGGCTTCCCTTGATTGACTCCTGTGTTAATTCTCACATCATGAATTGGGAAACCATTCTTTTTGAATATATAGCTAAATTGATTAATGAATATTGACAGGCAAGATCTTCTTCTTCCAAACCTATCCCCCAATTTTTCATGAGCGCATATGTTTTTTATGCCATCTGTTTCTCTACTAGTTTTCCAATTATGGGTTGGAAATGGACTCCAGAGGACCCTACCCCTATTCATTTAAGTCATAAACAGTTATGGTAACATAATTATGTACAAAATTTCCACATATTATGTTATGGGTTTGTATTACCATTATATCAGTTAATGTTTGATAGAGAGAGCCCCAGGTTCACTAAGAAGCCATCTTAGATCTCCAAATGATAGGAAGATTTTTAGTTGAAGAATAATTTTCATACATCAGAGTATTCGGAAGCTCTGCTCCTCCACATGTGCTTCCTCTTTATGTTTCAGATAAACTAATGGCAAGAGAAGTGGCTTATCAAAATATTGGCAACAGACTAACTAAATCTCTGAAAGATAGTAAAAAATATTTATGGCCAAGTTTTCCAATTTAGTTTGGCACATTCTCCCTCAGCAATTTCAATCATGCATTGAAATAATGTTAGAAGATTGAGCTTTTGAAGCTCCTTGTTTTACCACCAAGGCAATTCGACCCAGAGAAAATTGCTAATAAATTTACTCAGTCAGTCAAAATCAAACCTATCATACACACAAATGATAGATTTGAAGACATTTTGCAATCTGTTGGAACTTTTTAAGAAGTTCAAAAAAATTTTAAATTGAATCTAAACCCGAAGGAATTATAGAGATTCAATGAGTATAGAGAACAAAGATTCGAGCATATTCCGCAGAATATTTTGGTTACTAGTTATATGACTGAACCAACCAAGGTAATCAAAATAGAAGAATCAGATTCACAGAACCAAAGTGAGCTAGATAAATTCTAGACTTCAATTGATAATGCATTGATGGATCCCCCGAGGGATCATCTACACAGAAAAATACAAGATTTCAGACTCCCCAAGGTCAGATAGTTTCAACAAAGGAAACCACTGAAAGTCTTGGGACAAGCTCCCAAGATATAGAAGTTATCCCTGCATTTCCTACAGATGAAATTATTCTAAAAGTAACTGATATCCCTCCACTAGATGTATTCTACAGCCCTCTTCATAAAGCTGTAGTCAGGAAGTACAGAAAGAGGAGGATTGAAACACACCCAGAGAATGAGATTATGGAAGTTGTATGGAAAGACACCCCATCCAACGCAACTGAAAATCTAACTCGGCTATCACAATTTGCTGGAGCATATACTACTGCAACAATGGACAAGGAAACTGAAGTATCCATTTTGGTTCAAGAGAAAGATGATAAAATAATGTAGCTACAACAACAACTGGATGAAGAAAGGAACAGCCTGAGTCAAAAGGTCGAGCAACAACTCTTCAAATTTCAGCAAGAGATGGAAGTACTTAAGATAAGTCATGAAAATGACTTATCCAGCAAATAAACATTGATTAAAGAATTGAGAGAAAATTTTACAAAGTATGAAGGCATTCCTACTGCACAGGAATTCATTAAAGAAGCATTGGCATTAAATTCCTTACTCTCAAAACAACAAGATTTTTTTATCTTACAAATGTCAGACATAGTTCCACACTTACAAATCAGTGAAAAATTGACTAATATAGTCATTGACCAGAGAATTGAGTTTAATGAACTCAATACCAAAATTTCTAACTATATTGAATGGCAAGATTCATAGGAAGGGAGAAGGTCAAATCTCCCAAAGATCAAAGAAACTTATAAAGATATTCTCTTTACTGACTGGGATGCACAGGTAAAATAGGCAGAATTGGCAATGGCCAGAGCAACAGACATATCAAAGAGTATTTTCAAAATGATCAACCACATGTTGCATACCTCTGGTTTAATTAAAGAAGGAAATCACAAATCAATTCCTGATCTCAAAATATTGGAGCAAAGTAGGAAAAATATTGGTCAAATACGAGAAGAAACAATTGCACAGCTGAAAAAGACTAATTGGGAAGCATACTGGCACTCCTGGTTAAGCCCCGTAGCCAAATAATGACATTGAATTATTCTCTAGATTCCATATAGAAGATGTTGCCGCTTTTACTTGATGCTATATTTACTAGACAGATGAAGACACAATTCGACAAGCCTCCACAAGTTCAACCGATGTCTGATATTTGTGAACAGAAAAGCAGAGCTAGTAGTGACCTATCATCGAGCATGATCATGAGTTACTTTGTTTTGATAATTTCAATTTTAGTAATTAGATACTAGGAATGAGGAAGTTTTTTTGAAACCACCTCATAAGATATTTTGTACAATCTATTTTTGTAAGTATTTAATGTAGTATTTAAACCCTTCTCATGCATTTAAAGAAGGGTCAAGGATTTTTATTAAGAACATTTACAAAGAATGCTTTACTGTAAGTTTGTGGATGTCTTAATAAGATAATGGAACATGGTCTTTTCAATTATATATCATTTTGTTTGATCACTGTTGATGCACTTTTCCATTCTCTGAATAACTTAGTAATAGAAGATTGAATGTGGCCTATTATCGCTGATCGGATGAATAGGACAACACACATATGGTACTATTATCATGTATGATAAACTCTGTTTTAACATTAGTGATAAATCTAGCTTTCATGAATTATGTGTGAAATCAGTTATTCTTGTTTGAAGTATCAGTTGCACTATTGTACGATATAAGAATAGAAATTGATTTGTTTTATATATGATCATCATAATATATGCGATATGTTCCACACCTTCTTTTGATTAACTATTTTTTCAAAATAATTATCTTACAAAAGCATTAATTCTATTAAGTTTTTGATTGATATAAATCATCACAGATTGAATAGATATCATTTTAGATCGCATAAAATCAGCATTATCCCGGGTTATATTAGATCAAATTTAATTCAAATTTTTGCATATTAGAATCAATTTTTTTTTATTTTTTAGTTATTCTTCTTGAAAATCATTTGAAAGAAACCCAAAAATCATATAAAACCCAAAACTGGGAAACTGGCCCCATTACACCCAGTCGAAGCCACTATCTCAAATGGAAAAGGAGTTTTTCTAAGGTCCAGACTGGTTGGTTATTCCCCTTGTTGTTGCCATAGATTTCTGAGGCCTCAAAATTTTTGGCGCTAGAAGGAGAGCCTGACTATGAATGGCATACAAATATAAACCTCAAACTAGAAGCCCTCATAAGAGTCGATCTTCCCAAAATCATCCTACATCTTCCTGATCAAACTATAAATCGCCAACTCAGAAATTGAAAATTGTAGAAATTTTCCCCTCATCTCTTGAAATATCTCGACAATCATCTGCTTCAGAATTTACTCCCGAGTCTCTCGAAGTTCAGTCTTTAATTCAGAAATTAGAAGGAATATCTATTTCTGCTGAAAATCCTATTAATATTAAAGTTTCTGAATAAAGCATTACTTCCCTATTTAAATAAACTGGTATATTAACCCGATCCAAAACCGAGAAACTTGGAATTCCTCCTTTTGAGTTTCCAATAGAATCACGTTGCAAAAAAATTTCTATGTCCAGATCTAAATCACATATGAGTGAAGTCACGTCATCTTTTCCTTCAGTTACTTCTTCACATCCTCTTACTCAATCTACATCTTCTTATTCTTCCATTTCTTCTACTCAAACAATTAGTACTATCACAAGTAGTATTGTTCCAGCTGTAAGTTCTACATCCATCCCCCCTACTTCTAGATCTACTTCTGTATCTTCGCAAACTTTGAATCTAATTATGGATAATCGACCTTGGACTAATCCTAGTGCTGTATGAATTGCAAATCCAAATCCCCTTCCAGATCATCCAGAAAAATGGCTACCTAAATATAATCCAGATGATGGTCTTCTTGTTGAAGAACATATCAATAATTTTATGTTAGCCATGAATCTTAATGGAGTTTCTCATGAAGATATTGTAGTAAGATTTTTTCCTTATACCTTACAAGGATCCACAGGATCCTGGTACTTTTCACTTCCAGCAGGATCTATTGCAGATTGGGAAAATTTTGAACAAGTTTTCCTTGCAAAATTTGGAGATGATAGAACTGTTGCATCTTTAATTAATGCTCTTTCCAATCTAAAAACAAATTCAGGTGAAAGGATCAAATATTTCAACTCCATATTTAATAAGTTATTAAACAAAATCCCAACCACTTCTGAGCCTATTGTTCATGTACAAATAGAGTGGTATATTTCTTCTTTGCCTTCTAATATAGCTATTTTTGTAGATAGAGCTAGTAAAGCTACCCTTTTATAAAATATGAAATAAGCTCTCGCTGTAGAGAAAAGAATATTAGCATTGGAAAAACGATCATAGTTAGAAGATAATAAATCAAAGAAAGTAAAATTTAGTCAAGATTCCAAAAAGAAAGTCTCGAAAGATCCATTCGATCTTGAAGGTCTTCAAAAAGTGTTAAAGACTATGTCAAATGATATGATTGAGATAAAGAAACAGGTTGTTGAAACATCAGTACCTAAGAAATCATATTGCCCATTTAAGAAAAACCCCTCTTCAACATCTCAACCTCCAAATGTGATTTCAAATGTCGAATCCAATCAAGATATTGAAGATCCCTCCCCATCTGAATAGGAGCCAGAGTCTGAAGAATAATTTGAACTGAATGGGTTACGGGATTTCATTCTCGCTACAAAAGAAGAAAGAGAAGCTATGCATGTTTCTACAAGAAGTAAATCTTATCCTGATTCAACTATATCAAATCAGAAAGAGAAATCTCTCCCCGCAAAGGAGAAAATAGTAGCCAAAAAATATAAAATTGTTCAGATAGATCCTATTTCACTAGATCCTCTTACAAATTCCAAAAATTTAATAGTTTCAGATACAATGGAATATAATATAGTCGAAGATATGAAAAATACCAAAGCAAACATTTCATTACATGAAATGACCAAACTCAAACAACAGTAGAAAATTTTACTCAGAGAACTCAAGGCAATCCCTATAGATCCTATACAACTAGTGGTTATAGCCCAAGCTTATAAAGATATGGGAAAACCTCCATCATCTTCAAATAAAGTAAATCCCGATGATCTTGTTTTAATCGGTGATAGATCTATTTCTCACACTCCTCCTTTACTTCTGACTTATGAGATTTTCAACAAAAATGTTCATAATTGTCTTATTGATTCAGGAGCTTCTTCAAACATCATGCCAAGAACAGTGTGTACAAAACAAAATGTCACTCCTCAAAAATCTGTTGTACATATAGTTCAATTTAAATCGAA
This sequence comes from Pinus albicaulis, assembly GCA_034641835.2. NCBI lineage: Eukaryota > Viridiplantae > Streptophyta > Pinopsida > Pinales > Pinaceae > Pinus > Pinus albicaulis. The sequence continues at coordinate 1,451,331,324 of CM076575.1, forward strand.
CAAAATTTGAGGTCATTGGAGAAATGTTGTTAGTATCCATTAGATTATCATCCAATCCAAAGGTATTGCAAGTAATTTATATTTTAGTTGCAGATATCCCTGAATTTTATGGTATTATCTTAAGCAGGTATTGGTCTAAAAAGTTACAAGGATATTTTGCTACCAATTGGTCACATGTGGTTTCCATATAATGGTAAACCAAATCAAATCAGAGTCGATCGCGAGAAATTTATTAAACACACAGTCACTGAACTTGAAGAAACAAATGAACCTGTAGCTTTCACTAATAATATTATTGGAAATTACTCAGCTAAATCATTTCTTGGATCGTTCAATGCCCAGATTTCACCTTTTTCAATAAATACTACTATTTCTCAAAATTGAAAACTTTTCCCAAAAAGACACTTCTAGATGTATTAATCTTAGCAATAAAATTTCAAAACATCTTTTATTTTGGACTTTATACTTTGATGGTTCAAAATCATAAGATGGTGTAGGAGCAGGCTGCGTTTTGATCAATCTGCAAGGAGAAAAAACAATGCTAGCTTGCATATTCGAATTTCAATGCACAAATAATACCGTTGAATATGAAGCATTGATACAAGGTCTATACAAAGCTATTAGTTTAAACTTTAAATAATTATAGGTATATGGAGATTTTGAGATAATTGTTAGACAAGTCAGAAACACAATTCATTGTATTTCGTGACATTTGAAACACTACCAAGATTTAGCTCAAAATCTTACATCCCATTTTTTTGCATTCAATATCTCCATAGTTCCTAGATTGCAAAATGCAAGTGTTGATTTACTTGCTAATGTAGCATCCAAGCTTATACCATCTAAAGAATTTAGCCCAGACAGATTTTCAATTTAGTTAATTTTTAGGCCTTTCATTCCTGATAACATAACAAATTGGAGAGTATTTAATAATGATACAAATATAATATACTTTCTCACATCAGACGGATCTTACGAGGGTCAAATCGTAGATGAACATGAACATGACTTATAGATTGAAAATAAACAAAATTCTAATCTGATTCCCAAATCTGTAGTCAAAATGGAAGATCTCTATGATTTGAAAGTTAGGTTTAAGAAGATTACCAATTCGAAAACCCAAAGTTCTACTTTAAAATTTGAATTGACTAACCTTGGTACACCAGAAAAACCTCAAAACATTAACCTAGGTCTTGGTTTAAAACCTAAAGAAAGGATGTCATTCATTAAGTTGCTGAAAACATATAAAAATATTTTTGCATGGGATTATTCAGATCTCAAGACATATGAAACTTCTATAATTCAATGTACTATACCTATGATCTCAGATGACAAGCCCGTTCAGCAAAAACTTAGAAAGATCCACCCAAACTTAGAAAGTCAAATTAAATCTGAATTAAATAAAAGGTTGAAAGCCAAAATTATTTTTTCTTTTTAGACATTCAAAATGGGTGTCAAACATGGTCCTAGTTAGAAAGAAGAATGGAGACATTAGGATTTGAATAGAATTTATAAATTTGAATAAAGCTTTCCAAAAGGATAATTTTCCCTTACCTACCATGGAACAAATATTACAGTCAGTTTCAGGATCTGAATTGATGTCTTTTCTTGATGGATTTTCAGGATACAATCAGATTATGGTACATCTAGATGATAGATTAAAGACAACATTCAGAACAAAGTGGGGAACATACGCATACCAAAAAATTCCATTTGGGTTTATTAATGCTGGTGCTACATTTCAATGTGCTATGGATATAGCTTTCAGAGGACTAATCAATAGCTCAGTTGTTACATACTTAGATGACATTAATGTCTATTCTAAGCATAGAAAAAATCATGTTAATCACCTAAAACATATTTTTGAAAGATGTAGAAAATTTGGCATTTCCTTGAATCCTAAAAAATGTTATTTCACCTTATCAGAAGGTAAAATATTAGGGTTCATTGTCTCTAAAAAAGTAATCCATATTGACCCTGATAGAATTCAGGAAATCGAAAAAATTCCTATACCACACAATAAAAAAATTATGGAATCATTCTTAGGACAAATCAATTTTGTAAAAAGGTTTGTTCCTAATTTTTCCCAAATCATCTTACCTCTGCAATCAATGATCAAGAAAATTTCAATTTTTAAATGTAGAAAAGATGAGAGAAATTATTTTGAGTTGGTTAAGAAAGCTATCATTGAAGCTCCTTCTTTAACAACTCCCAATTTTCTTAAGACATTTGTATTATACACATTCTCTTCTGATACGCCATATGTAGCAGTGTTGATATAGCTTAATGATCAAAACATTGAAGCACTGATTTTATTTTTTAGTTCTAACCTTCAAGGTGCTGAGTTAAATTATTCAGCTGTAGAAAAACGGGCTTTTGTTGTGTTTAAAGCCTTGAAACATTTTAGACCTTTTCTCTTAAAAACATATATTAAAATAATAGTACCTTATTCAGCAGTAAGGTAATTATTAATCCAACGAGAAGTAGGAGAGAAGAGAGCAAATTGGGTTACCGCACTTCAAGAATATGATGTAGAGATACATCTTGCTAAAATTGTTAAAGGTCAAGGTCTTTGCAGGATGTTCACTGGAGCCTCTCATTCACCAAGAGGAAGATCAATCAAACGAAATACAATTGTCTGAGGTAAGCTTAAACGATTCTCAGTCACAATATACTGATCTGAATTTTTTCTTGAAAAATGGATATGCTCCATTATATCTAAAATACATAGCAAAGTGTGCTCTAAGGCTTAAAGAAAATCAATATCAACTCATAGATGATGTTTTATATAGGAATAATTATGATTATGTATTATTGAGATGTTTAGAGAAAACTGAAGCTGAAAAAGTAATGCAGGAATTACATGATGGACCAGCTGGAGGTCATTTCGGAGGAAACACCACAGCTCATAAAATACTGCATGCCGGTTACTATTGGCCAACTCTATTTAAATATGCACATGAATATGTGAGAAAATGCAAAGTATGTCAAACTGCAGCAGGAAGAGAAAGGAAATCAACATTTCCACTACAACTAGTAAATATCCAACAATCATTCGAACGATGGGGGTTAGATATTATAGGTGAAATAACTCCAAACTCTTCTAAACAGCATAAGAATATTCTAACTGCAACAAATTATTTCACAAAATGGGTAGAAGTTATCCCATTTAAGGTGGTTAATAGACAAAATATTATAGATTTTATTGATCAGTTCATAATCACCAGATTTGGCCTCACATCAACGTTGATATTTGATAATGCATCTTACTTTTCTATAAATGTCATGATAGAATATTCTTTGAAAAGAGGTTTTAAATTAAAATACTCAGCTAACTATTATCCACGGGGTAATGGATTGGTTGAATCTACAAATAAAAACCTTATCAGAATCATCAAACGAACTATAGAACAAAATCATAAAAATTGGCACAAAGCATTATTATTTGCTCTTTGGGTAGATAGAATCACCCAGAAAGGTTCAATAGGTACTTCTCCATTTGTGTTAGTTTATGGGAAAGAAGCAGTTCTACCTACAAATATAACAATACCATCATTTTGTTTAGTGCATTTTATTGATGAAAATCCTTCATCTTCCCTTCAACTTAGACAAGATCAAATTATTAAAATGAAAGAACAGAGAGAAAAATCCAAAGCTATACATGCTCATTATCAACAAATAGTTAAAGCCTCGTTTGACATAGCATCTATGAGCTCAAAAGATTTTGAGATTGGAGACCTTGTTTTGAAATGGGATAAGGCACATGAGAAAAAAGGTAAGCATACCAAATTGCAAAGATTATGGCTTGGTCCATTTCAAATCATAGAAAAAATAGGCTTATCCACCTTTTTGTTACAAGAATTATTAGGTAAGAAAGATTCCTTGCTATGAATGGTCAAATTCTTAAAATATATTTCTCTTAGAAATCAAGATTTAAATTTCATTTTGCTATAGGAAAATAAAAGTTGAAAATAGCATCATTTTTGGTTGATTCAAAGTTTTAAAATTTCTGATAAATTTGTTTGATTTTTCGCTTCTACAAATAATTAAAGTAAAAAAATTATTATAACTATGAGAATTGAATAAACCTTATTTTTTTGAAATATTTTGAAATTTACTAAAGGCATTTACTTTCCGAAAAGACTCTTGGTATCATAAAATATAGATGTTATGTATCAGTCAAAAAAGGAAACTTTTAACTTAGCAAGGATCTCTACGAAAAGGTATCTACCAACTCTATAATTATCATCCATAACTCTTAAACTAGCTAATGATTCATCCCATCTGATAAAAAATTCTTCTTCAAAGTATAATGCAAAAAAGAAAAAAGAAATATATACAATGTACAAATTCAAAAGAAAATAAGTCTCATCACGTGCTTGTTTATCATGATCATAGATAAATAATCTAGACTGATATTACCAATACTGCATACCATAACAGGGTAATAACTAAATAATTATAAAAATCAAAAGACAAGAGGTCTCATCACGAGCCAGCTTGTTCAGTCTAAATTACTATCAGTGAATGACATTGTCACTATTAGGCCACCAAACCTGGACAATGATTTTGAGAATGTGTCAAAAAAAAAAATCAATTATATGTTAAATTAAACTTTGAAATAAAGAAATCGAATTCAGATGGGACCATGAATCATTATTGGTTAAAAGATAACCCTGTCGAGGCTATAAACGCCTGCTGGCAATTGTGGCTCTATCTGTGATAAATGAGTAAAAATCTATGAAACCAATTTTTAGAGAATACCTACTTTATCTTTTTAAATTTGATTATCGACTGATACATACACCTATATGTTATTATTGAAGGGGTTAACTAAGAAAAGAATGAGATAGGTAAATAGAATGTATTTTGAAAAAACATTGTTTAATTCATGAATCATATTATTTTTATTCTTATATATTTTTCTTGTTTTGAAAGTTTAGAAATATCAAACAAACCAATTAGAAATATCTATTTCTCCCAATATTTGAATCGCCAATTGTTGTGCTATGCAACAACTCCCCCCCCCCCCCACCACAATTTTATTTTCAAAATATTCTAAACTTTTGATAATAAAAATAGGGACCCTTCTTAAAATATATTTTTCATTTTAAATAAAAAATCGAACTCCAAAAACATTGTTGTTTTTATAAAATAAAAACAAAAAACCAAAAAAGAAATTAATAAAATATCCTTGTGATCACCCTATTGCAAATTTCATCCCGCATAATCTTTTCTCATTAAATGTTAAGCACAAAACGACGAAATCCTGATTTTGTGATCAGCGATTTGAACTTCACAAGCGACATCATAAATTGCACATCGCCGATATACGTTTAAAACTTAAATCAGTTCTTACCAAAGTTATGATTTTACGATGTTGCGATATTCTGATGTTTCGATTTTTTGATTTTGCGATATCACGAAATATCATATCACATAAACAAAAAGAAAATTGCTTCACAAAAAAAAGATTCAAAAGGCGCGATGCGATGGATTTGACGAGTTTAATAAAGATTTTAATATGAAAATAAATAGTGTCAGAAACGATTAAGTGTGTTTTATCATCCCAATGCAAACAATTATTGATTTGTTATGGTTAATTAGTGATACAACTCCTTCTCGAATATTTTCTTTTAAAATTGGTCATTTCAATATATCTATCATCATTTGATCATTACTCTATCTTAAATGGGGATTTTCCTTCAAGATATGTCCATACGCAAAGTAATGCAGAAACATGACAAACAGACTGTTGCAGAATTGGAATACACAGAAATGTCGTCTATAGTCTTAGATATTGCCTGCATTGTAGATGGAGGTGCCACAAAGTGGCAAGCCATCTATACTATCCTCGAAGATGAAGAACCTAAAGTAGTGGAATTCAAGGCAATTGTTGATGATGTAAGGCCCTCAAATTTACAGTTTAAAGATGCCGCATGCTCCTTCCTTCATATAATGGGAGCAAGGGCCAACCTTCTACCATATACGGACATGATAAGATGGGTGCTTGAGAATTAAACAATTAAAGACAGACAATTTAGAACCATTAAGAATGAGATATTAATTTCTTTCAGATCTGAAGATTTTAAAGTCATGTACAAACTTCCTGACCAACAAGACATCTATGACAACAAGTTTGTTGAAAAATTTGCAAAGAATAATGAAGACTCTTTCAAATCTATTCAAGGTTGGAGGAAACTAGATAACAATTTTAAGCATGATAAATCAGGTATGTATCATATCGCTTCACTTGGAAATCCATACAATTTTGCAGCAACAATGCTATGCAGATTTTATGGTCTCCCCGATAACACCAAGTTCTCTATAAATTGGCTTCCCTTGATTGACTCCTATGTTAATTCTCACATCATGAATTGGGCAACCATTCTTTCTAAAAATCTAGCTAAAGCGATTAATGAATATCTCCAAGCAAGATCTTATTCTTCCAAATCCATCCCCCAATTTTTCATGAGCGCATATGTTTTTTATGCCATCTGTTTCTCTACCAGTTTTCCAATTATGGGTTGGAAATGGACTCCCGAGGACCCTACCCCTATTAATTTAAGTCATAAAAATATATGGGAACATAATTATGTACTACACTTCCACAGATTATGCTATGGGGTTGTATTACCATTACATCAGTTAATGTTTGATAGAGAGAGCCCCAAGTTCACCAAGGAAGCCATCTCAAATCTCCAAATGATAGGAAGATGTTTCATTAAAGAATCATTTGCATACATCAAAGTATTCGAAAGCTCTTCTCCTCCACATGTGCTTCCTCTTTATTCTTCAGATAAACTAATGGCAAGAGAAGTGGCTTATCAAACTATTGGCAATCATGGACTAACTAAATCTCCGAAAGATAGTAAAAAATATTTATGGCCAAGTTTTCCAATTCAGTGTGGTACATTCTCCCTCAGCAATTTCAATCATGCATTGAAATAATATCAGAAGATTGATTTTTTGAAGCTCCTTGTTTTACCACCAAGGTAATTCGACCCAGAGAAAATTGCTAATATATTTACTCAGTCAGTCAAAATCAAACCTATCATACACACGGAAGATAGTTTTGAAGACATTTTGCAATTTTTTGGAACTTTTGAAGAAGTTCAAAACTTTGTTAAATTTAATCTAAACCCGGAGGAATTACAGAGACTCAATGAGTATATAAAATAAATATTCAAGTGTATTCTACAGAATATCTTGATTACTAGTTATATGACTAAACCAACGAAAGTAATCAGAACATAAGAATCGGATTCACAGAACCAAAGTGAGCTAGATAAATTCTGGACTTCAGTTGATAATACATTGATGGATACCCCCGAGGGATCATCTACATAGAAAAATACAGGATTTCAGACTCCCCAAGGTCAGATAGTTTCAGCAAAGGAAACCACTGAAGGTCCTGGGACAAGCTCCCAAGATACAGAAGTTATCCCTGCATTTCCTACTAATGAAATTATTCTAAAAGTAACTGATATACCTCCATTGGATGTATTCTACATCCCTCTTCATAAAGTTGTAGTCAGGAAGCAGAGAAAGAGAAGGAGGATTGAAACACCCCCAAGAAATGAGATTATGGAAGTTACATGGAAAGACACCCCATCCAACCCTATTGAAAATATATCTCGGCTATCACAATTTTCTGGAGCATATACTACTGCAACAATGGACAAGTCAGCCGAAGTATCAATTTTGGTTCAAGGGAAAGATGATAAAATAATGCAACTACAACAACAACTGGATGAAAAAAGGAATAGTCTGAGTCAAAAGGTCGAGCAAAAACTCTCCAAATTTCAACAAGAGATCGAAGTACTTAAGATAATTCATGAAAATGACTTATCCAACAAAGAAACACAGATTAAAGAATTGAGAGAAAATTTTACAAAGTATGAAGGCATTCCTACTGCAGATGAATTTATTAAAGAAGCATCGGCATTAAATGCCTTACTCTCAAAATGACAATATTTGCTTATCTTACAAATGTTAGACATAGTTCCACACTTACAAATCAGTGAACAATTGACTAATATAGTCATTGACCATAGAATTGAGTTTAATGAACTCAATACCAAAATTTCTAACTATATTGAATGGCAAGATTCAGAGGAAGGGATAAGGTCAAATCTCCCAAAGATCAAATAAACTTATAAAGATATTCTCTTTACTAACTGGGATGCACAATTAAAACAGGCAGAATTGGAAATAGCCAGAGCAGCAGGCATATCAAAGAGTATTTTCAAAATGATCAACCACATGTTGCATACCTCCGGTTTAATTAAAGAAGGAAATCACAAATCAATTCCTGATCTCAAAATCTTGGAGCAAAGTTGGAAAAAAACTGGTCAAATACAAGAAGAAACAATTGCACGGCTGAAAAAGACTAATTGGGAAGCATACTGGCAACTCCTAGTTAACACCCATAGTCAAATAATGACATTGAATTATTCTCTAGATTCCATACAGAATATGTTGCCACTTTTACTTGATGCTATATTTACTAGACAGATGAAGACACAATTCGACAAGCCTCCACAAGTTCAACTGATGTCTGATATTTGTGAACAGAAAAGCAGAGCTGGCAGTAACCTATCATCGAGCATGATCATGAGTTAGTTTGTTTTGATAATTTCAAGTTTATTAGATACTAGGAATGAGGAAGGTTGTTTGAAACCACCTCATAAGATATTTTGTACAATCTATTTTTGTAAGTAGTTAATGTAGTATTTAAACCCTTCTCATGCATTTAAAAAAGGGTCCAGGATTTTTATTAAGAACATTTACAAAGAATTCTTTGCTGTAAGTTTTTGGATGTCTTGATAAGATAATGGGACGTGGTCTTTTCAATTATATATCATTGTGGTTGATCATTGTTGATGCACTTTTGTATTCTCTTAATGACTTAATGATAGAATATTGAATGTGGCCTATTATCGTTGATCGGATGAACATGATAGCACACATCTGGTACTATTATCATGTATGTTAAACTATGTTTTAACATTAGTGATAAATCTAGCTTTCATGAATTGTGTATGAAATCAATTATTCCTGTTTGAAGTATCAGTTTCACTATTGTACGATATAAGAATAGAAATTGATTTGTTTTATATATGATCATCATAATATATGCGATATGTTTCACACCTTCTTTTGATTAAATATTTTTTCAAAAGAATTATCTTACAAAAGTATTAATTCTATTAAGTCTGTGATTGATCTAAATCATCACAGACTGAATAGATGTCATTTTAGATCGCATAAAATCAGCATTATCCCGGGTTAGATTAGATTAGATTTAATTCAGAGTTTTGCATCTTAGAATAAATTTGTTTTAGTTTTTAGTTATTCTTCTTGCAAATCATTTGAAAGAAACCCAACAATCATATAAAACCCAAAAACTAGGAAACTGGTCCCATTACACCCAGTTGCAGCCACTATGTCAAATGGAAAAGGAGTTGTTTTAAGGTCCGTACCAGGTGGTTATCCCCCTTGTTGTTGCCACAAATTTCTAAGGCCTCAATAGTAACAAAAGTGGGAAACTATTTTATAACATGGTGTTTTTGGAATTGACCAATTCTCAATTCCATTATGAATTTCATGAGAATTTGCTTTCATTTTAATAATGTTTATTTTCTTCTTTACACTAGTAAAGAAAGAGAGATGTTTTTTATTTTCAAGATTTGGGTGAATGAGTGCCTTATAGTATTTTCCTTTTATTTTCCCTCTAACTCTTCATCACTCTAAAATTTCTCGTTAACTTTTGATGTAATAATATTTTTAATATTATCATTATTCTGCAAAATGATCTCCTTCTTGTATTCCCCATTATGCATTTCATATTGATATTAATTATTATATTTTATATAATAATTATACTTAGTACACTTATAAAAATATATATATTTCCATCAATTGTATTTAGTTTGGGTGGTTAGTAGAAATGCAATTATCCTCCCACCCTAGTTCAATTTATAATATGACATCAAAACTCATAGTAACTTTTTGTTTATATATTGACTAAGTAGTTTATAATGCCCACATCTCTTATGTAAATTATACTTATCGTGTAATTATTTTTGTCAATACTTAATAAAATTTATTTATTAATAAATATTATTTATTTATAATATACTTAATTAAATAAATATTAAGATTAACTTTATTTGTAAAATTAAATATTTTAAAATAATAATTACAATGATAATGCATCAATTCTTATCCAAAATAAAATAGCATCTAAACAGTGTAGTGCTTCCTCCATTTACTAATTTTTATAAACTATTTTAATGGATGAAACCAAACTAATTTAACATTATAATCAGATGTTTCTAACTCGATAAAGATTATTCACATTTTTTTTTGGTAAAATAATCTAGCTTAATTTAACAATGAATAGCCATCAATCTATGTATACATAAACTTATCAGTTCCAACACTAATTTCCAATTATGATTTACCATTTAACATTCATCTTATAGTATGATAATATTATATATGAGTTTATTTATAAATAAGGGTTGAATGTAATATAGTCATTGCCAAATAATTTTGAATATAAAAATGGTTAAATTCATCTTAATTATTTGAGAGGTTTTTTATCTGGTTCCATGTTCATGTGGTACTCCCTATAGTGGGGAAACAGGTTGGTCTATTAGACAGAGAAACCAGGAGCATTCAATATACATCAGACACAATCGATCCCGCACCTCAGTTGGGGAAACGAGTCAGTCTATTAGACAGAGAATCCAGGAGCATGCAGTAGACATCAGGCATAATCGATCCCACACCTCAGCTTTGGCAAAGAATTCTGAAAACTCGTGTCACCATGTATGCATTTAGGACTCCTAATTAGAACTGGATCATGGATCAGAATGATAGCTCAAAATTCAAAGTTCTCAGAAGAGTTTCGAACCTAAACGATCGAAAAGGTCTCATCGCTATGATTCTGGCGCTGTGAACGGTTCTCAAAACCGACATTGTATGTGAAAGTTATGAAGGTTTGAAGTCTCCAGTAAACTCCATTTTTCAGTTGACCAAGTTTAAATTTATAATTTGGGAAAAATTTTAAAAAGAATATTCTTTGGAATATTCAAAAGAATATTCCCCTGGAATATTCCATTCAAGCCTATCACATTTTGACAAGTGGCATTCTATTATTCGTTCATGGATTGACTTTTGAGTTTTTAGGCCTATCATAGGCTGCCACGTGGCAGGCCCGGCGGCCGCCACATGGCCCCAGGCCAGACAGAAAGTGGTATGGAAAAATTATGTAGTCGGGCGGATTTGAACCCAAGACCGATCAAATGCATGGAGGTTGACCGGCCAATCGGGCTGCATAGTGGTTCTTGTTATACATATGAGTCGATGCCTATTTGAACTTTGAATTTCAATTGAGCAGAAAAAAATTTAGGGCTAGCCCCCGACCATGTGGCCAGGCGCTCTGAACCGAGGCATTAAGGCCTGAAAAATCATGGGTGCAACAGTTTATAAACCGTCACATATGACCAGCACAAATGTGACATTTTAGGCTACAGTTTATTGTTACGATGGCAGATTGTAAGGTGGTTAGTTAACTGCTCAATGTGGCCAGCACCGCATTTAAAATTTAATGTGACGATTACAATAAATGCCAACTCTGACAGTTTCGTTGGTGAGTCATGTGACCACCCCAAATAAAAATTTAATGCCAGAATTTTCTGCTCGCCAAAGTTGGGGGCAGTCCCGACAATTTCGGTGCACTTGCTAAATTGGCGCTCTTATCTAGAAGTTACTCCACATTTAGTGGAGGTTTTTGAGGGATGTTGGGAAAAATTGGTTTTTGCCATATCTCCCTCATTATGGAACCAAATTGAATGAAATTGTAGTCAATTTTGGGTCTCTTTGACCTCCTCAGCACTTTGGGATAGGTTGTAGGTCAAATGGAGGTGATCTTCAGCAGGTTTTTCTCCAGGGAAGATGAATGAGCCATCAGGGCCACCATGAGACAAATTCAGTTTGAGGCCTAACCAGGGGAGTTAGAGTCATTTTTCAGAGTTCCAATAGTCTAAATTGGATAATTACGATGCTATGAGTCTGATGAAATAATTTTCAAAGCTTTTAGAGAATTTTTGAAGGCCGAAAGGCTTCAGTAAAGTTCTAGGGGTCATTAGTGCCAGCTTTTGCCAATAGTAGTGTGGGGCTTAGAAAGAGCTGTTTGAGACCATTTGCAGTGAACCAGTGGTCATTATTGGTTTAAAACATCATTATGAATCTAATTACAGTGGTTTCAATGAGTTTTGAAGACTTATAGAGGTCAAAAACTCAGCAGAGATGTCTTCCTTGACCCTAGTGCCAAGGGGTGTCAATTGGTGATTGAGGCAAAACCAGAGCAGCCAGAGGCCGTTTTTTATGAAAGAATAGCCCAAATTGACTATTTAAGACATTTGGGAACCAATGGAAGTGGTTTCATAACATTTTGAGAACTTCTATAGCTCGAGAAGTTGATGTGAAGTTTTGGGCAGCCCTGGGAAAACTGTGGAGTATAGCCTATTTGGGGAATGCAGTGCTCAATTTGAGAAATTTAACAGTTGGTATTTGGTCTCTGATGTGTATTGGATACAAAAGTAGTGGTTTCAATGATAGAAATAGAATTCTGAGGGAGTTTGTTCCATTTGGAAGCTTAGAGTAGCTTAGTGCACCGACAGAAGGAATCGTGTCAACAAGAGCCTAAAGTTGTTTGCAGAATTTGGATAGCCAATTGAGGGATATTTATGGTATTTTAAGTCCTTTAGATCATTTTTTTATTCATTGGAATTAATTATTTACTTGTAAAAAAAACTTACCATAATCCCAAAGAGTTGAGTCATGATGACAAAGCTCAAAGGAGACGTAGCCCGCGAGATTTCGAGTGAACTCCTAGATTAAAATTGTTGTTGTGTTTGAATGATTATTTTTTGCATTATTTTTCTGTCATACATGTTAAATTATAGCAATAAAAAATGAATTTAAGACAGATAAACAGTAAAAATTCATACACCACTTTCAAGTAAATAATTCTGCAAAAATTTTCAACCACAAGCTAGATCATTTTAATTAAAATTGAGTGGTAGGTTCTTGAAATAAATACAAGTTGTCCAGACCATTTTCAGATCAGGTTGGTATCAGAGCATAGATTCTTACTTGACAAATCACTTGGTTTCTTGATTGTATGGCTTGAACAGTGTTAAACAATGTAAAATATTGACTGTTTATTGTTTGCAAACTAATTGTTGTTTGAGTTTTCTTGAGATTTGGGGATAGTTATTGATTAGCTAAGTCTTGGAGAGAAAAAAAAGGAAAAAAGAGTTGAAGGCTTTTTCCTTGCCCCAAAGTACCTTATGTTCAACATTGGAACACAAACCCTCTTGACGTTTTTTTGTTAAGAAGCTCTTGGAGTTTGCTTGTTGTTTGGTCGCTTGAATAAGAGTTAGTCTTTACAGCCATTTGGTTAAAAAGCTTTGTCATTTGTTTTGAAAAGATTTGAGAACTTTGTTGAAGTTAATTATTTCATTGAAATCATAACGACAACTTCTACAAGTGAAGTTTCCTCCTTCACAAGATTCTTTGATGATGATATGAAGCGTGAATTTATTATATTGAAGGACATGGTGCAAATTTTGTTTGAGGATAAATTAGAAAGCAATGAACTTCGTGAACAGTTGTTTGCCATGAAGGAAGAGAAGGAATAAATTATTCAAATATTGCATGATATGGAGAGGAAACTCCATCAATATCAAGAGGCTTTGACCAAGAAAATTCTTGAGGAAGAGGTAATCCATTCTAACTTGTCTTCAGTTTCCTCTTTAGAAAGATGTGTTGGTTCTTTCAAAAAACATACGAGAGGTGTAGGGTCCAGATTAATGATTAAAATGGGCTATGAAGGCAAGGGATTAGGCAAGAATGCACAAGGCATGGTTGATCCCATTTCAGTTGAGGAACGACCCAAGAATCTTGGTCTTGGTTATGTGCAATTTAATGGCAAAGACTCCAAATCCATGAAGGCATGTGAGACTAATTCAAAGAGAAACTTTATTCCAAGTTCTAAGATGAAAATATGTCAAATTTATTTCAAAGATGATTGCGATTGCTTTAAGCCTTTGTTGCAGCAAGAAGATGTTAGACATGCAGCTTATGGCGAGCATGCAAGTTCAGACGGTTTTCAAGACAAAAACGGTGATGTTAGTCTGCAAATGAAAGTTGTAGCCTCTACTAGTTCATCTTCTCATGAAGACAAAAAGGATGAACATTCAAAGCAGTACAAGAGGTATAAATCTTCTCATAATCAATTTGATTGTGTTTTTGCAAAGCATGATAATTTTACATGCTTAAATGGAAGAAAGATTTGTCATACATATTGTGGTGTATTTAACCACGTTGTTTTGCGATGTTGGATGAGGAAGAAATCATATAGGAAGCAGATGAGGCAAAGACAACTTTCAAAGAAGGTGCTAAGATTTACACATTTTTCCAAAAGAGGGGACATGTTGTCTCCCATTGTTGGACTTTTCATCCAACTAGTTGTCCAAAGCACATGCAACAAGAGGACAGAAAGATTAGCACAAGTGGAACTATGGATTCCATTATCGATGTGAAAATGGAAGATTCACATGAAGAAGTGTTGCAGTAACAAAATTCGCCATGGAGGTGGCATGGAAAGAAGTGGATGGACTTCTTAACACAGTAAGAAATACTCCTTTGTACATATGCACATTTTGGTTGTATACATGTATTTCTGTTGAAAACTCTGATGCAAGATTGCATATAAATGCGGTTCAGTTGAAGGAATTTCTTTGTTGCTGCAAAATTTCTCCGTGGAGGTGTAAAAGATGAGTATGGTACTCACTTATATTGCAGCAATATCTTTTAGTTCAGCTCTTATAGTCACCCACATGTTTTTGGGATTATGTACTTGTTGGTACTTGAAAGGAAGAGTTGAAGGTGTACATGTGCATGGAAGTTGTATGTGTAAATAGCGAATTGTAAATAGGTTCATTGTACATTGATACATGCACAATGTGTTTGTCAAGATGTATCATGTTGTTTATTGACTTGTGTCGATTGTGTCACACATGTTTGTCGACTTGTGTCGATTGTGTTGCACACTTTTTACATTGATTTTATGTCAATTGTATAGCACATTTTATGACGACTTGTTTTTGATGTAGCATGTTGCACGAATTTTGTTTGAGCCACCTTAGATCATTGATCAAGGAAACGATGTTCAGTTTCCTTATATAAATTTCTCACCTGAAATTTTCTGAGAGAGTGCAAGAAAGACAGCTCTTGACAAGAGCACAAACGCATCGAGGAAGGGAAGTGTGAATTTCTTTCTAGTTGTGGTTCAAAGTCACTAGCCATGCAAGGAAAGTGTTTGGAGGTTGAAGAAAAGAGGGTGTAGTATTCTTATTCACTATACAGATCAATTTTAATATTCCAAAGAGCTTTTGGGGTCCAAAAGCTTCTCATTTGGGAGCTGTGATCAGAACTGGATCATGGACCAGAATGATAGCTCAAAATTTAAAGTGCTCAGAAGAGTTTCAAACCTGAACGAATAGAAAGGTCTCGTCGCTTCAATTCTGGTACCGCAAATAGTTCCCAAAACCGACCTCGTATGTGAAAGTTATGAAGGTTTGAAGTCTCTAGTAAACTCCATTTTTCAGTTGACCAAGTTTGAATTTATAATTTGGGAAAAAAAATTTAAAAGAATATTATTTGGAATATTCCATTCGGGCCTATCACATTTTTCCAAGTGGCATTCTATTATTCGTTCATGGATTGACTTTTGAGTTTTTAGGCCTATCACGGGCTACCATGTGGCAGGCCCGAAGGCCGCCACGTGGCCCTAGGCCGGATAGAAAGTGGTATGGAAAAATTATGCAGTTGGGTGGATTTGAACCTGAGACCAATCAAATGCATGGATGGTAACCGGCCAGTTGGGCTGCACAGTGGTTCTTGTTATACATATGAGCCGGTGCCTATTTGAACTTTGAATTTGAATTGAGTAGAAAAAAAATTAGGGCTAGCCTACGACCATGTGGCCAGGCGCTATAAACCGAGGCCTTAAGGCCTAAAAAACCGTGGGTGAAATAGTTTATAAATCGTCACATATGACCAGCACAAATGTGACATTTTAGGCCACGGTTTATTGTTACGATGGTGGATAGTAAGGTGGTTAATTAACCGCTCAATGTGGCCAGCACCGCATTTAAAATTTAATGTGACGATTACAATAAATGCCAACTCTGACAGTTTCAGTGGTGAGTCATGTGACCACCCCAAACTGAAAATTTAATGCCAGAATTTTCCGCCTGCCAGAGTTGGGGTTCGTTCCGACAATTTTGGCGCACTTGCTAAATTAGCGCTCTTATCTAGCAGTTACTCCACATTTAGTGGAGGTTTTTGAGGGACATTGGGAAAAATTGGTTTTTGCCATAACTCCCTCATTATGGAACCAAATTGGATGAAAGTTTAGTCAATTTTGGGTCTCTTCGACCTCTTGAGCACTTTGGGACAGGTTTCAAGTCGACTGGAAGTGATCTTCAGTAGCTTTTTCTTCAGGGAAGATGAAGGAGCCATTAGAGCCACCATGATACAAATTCAGTTTGAGGCCTAACCAGGGGAGTTAGAGTCATTTTTCAGAGTTCCAATAGTCTAAATTGGATAATTCAGATGGTCTAAGTCTAATTAAATGGTTTTCAGAGCCTATAGAGAAAGTTTGAAGGCTGAAAAGCTTCAGTAAAGTTCCAGGGGTCATTAGTGCCAGCTTTTGCCAGCAGCAGTGCAAGGCTTAGAAAGAGTTGTTTGAGACCATTCGCAGTGAACCAGTGGTCATTATTGGCTGAAAATATCATTCTGAATCTAATTAAAATGGTTTCAGAAATTTTTTAAGATTTCTAGAGGTCAAAAACTCAGCAGAGATGTCTTCCTTGACCCTAGTGCCAGGGGGTGCCGATTGGTGATTGAGGCAAAACTGAAACATCCAGAGGCCGTTTTTTATGAACGAATAGTCTAAATTGACTACATCAGAAATTTTGGAACCAATGGAAGTGGTTTCAGAACATTTTTAGAACTTCTACAGCTCGAGAATTTGATTTGAAGTTTTGGGTAGCCCTGGGAAAACCATGGAGGATAGCCTATTTGGGGAATGCAGTGCTCAATTTGAGAAATTTAACAATTGGTATTTGGTTTATGATGTGTATTGGATACAATACTAGTGGTTTCAGTGAAAGAAATAGAATTCTGAGGTATTTTGTGCCATTTGGAAGCTCAGAGTATCTTAGTGCACTGACAGAAGGAATCGTGTCAACAAGAGCCTAAAGCTGTTTGCAGAATTTGGACAGCCAATTGAGGGATATTTATTGTATTTTCATTCCTTTGGATCATTTTTTTATTCATTTGAATTAATTATTTACTTGTAAAAAAATCTTACCATAATCCCAAAGAGCAGAGTCATGATGACAAAGCTCAAAGGAGACATAGCCCACGAGATTTCGGGTGAACTCCTAGATTAAAATTGTTGTTGTGTTTGAATGATTATTTGTTGCATTATGTTGCTGTCATATATGTTAAATTATAGCAAGAAAAAATTAAGTTAAGACATAAACAGTAAAAATTCATACACCACTTTCTTAAAACTGAGTGGTAGGTTCTTGAAATACATACAAGTTATCCAGGCCATTTTCAGATCAACTCCAAAGTCATGTCTAGGGTTGATCACTTCCACCATAGGAAGCTTACCGAAACTATTAAGATTAAGAGGCATGCTAAGAATCTCAATAAGGACTATGGGTAGAAATTGTGTAAGAGATGGACTCCACTTCTCTCCAGATAATTTTTTCCTTCCTTTTTTTAAACCCCTCTTTTATTTATTTATTATTAAATTTATCTTTTATATTATCTTAGTATTTTTATTCTTGATTTATAAATAAGAGTTTTTGTAAATTATAAAATTAAATTAAAATAGCTTTCCTTTAGTTAAATATTTATTATTAAATTATAATATTAATAAATATTTTTCATTTTATTAGTTTATTCATTATTAAAAAATATATATTATTAACGCACTGTAATTAGTTTTCTAGTTTCATTACTGCCTATACGTATATCTCATTATTTATCTAATAAAACTATCCATTGCCAAATTAAGTCCTATATTAGAAATGTATTGATGACTTAATATTATGATTAATCCGAATAATATAAATATTATCATAAATATTAACTTTTATTATTAATAATATTATTTAAAAAATGGTTTGTATATATTAAACAATAACAATTAATAATATTAATTGATAACAATATATTATATCACAATTCCCGGATGCGGGTGGCATGTAAAGGGAAGAAGGGCCACGAGGCCCTCCATGAGGATGGACACATGGCTGCTCCACGTGCTCCGTCCTTGGAAGGGGCACCATCTTAAAGCTTGGCGTGAGGGCGTCATTAATCCACCCTCCACCACCCTACCATCGACATACCAAGTCTGCGTATTTTTAATTTTTCTCATCATGGGCTTTAAACCCACCACCCTGACTCTCCATTGCGCATTCGGCTCTGCTTGCTCGTTCTTCCTTCGGCTCTCTATCTCTACTTCTCTGGATCTGGAGCAGTGTCATGGTTCTTCTAGGATGAAGGCTCCCTCTGGTATTCTCCCCTCCCAGAAACCTGTTTCGCCTCCCTCTGGTCTGAATACTTTCCCCCTCTGGACTGTCATGCCACGACAACATAGGCAGCAATGTCAAAGAGCTGGTGGGCGTGGCTTGCCTTCCCACCCTCCCATCTCTCCCTACCTCTGTCGCGACCTGAACTTCTCCATTGATTGGAATGATTTTGACAATCCTCAGCCTTCTGAGCAGCTCCCTTTTTCGGCTCCACCTCCCTCTCCCCTTCGTAGCAAAAAATGAGCTTGCAAGTCCATCATCTCCCCTGAGCCTACCTTCACCCCTCGCAAGCTGAAAGCTCTTCTAGTTCGCAGTGCTACCAGTGGTAGCAATGGTTCAAGTGATTCTGCCGACAACAACAAAGGCAGCCTAGAGCTAGATGTGGGCAGCAGCTTGGAGTTGAACATTGGCGATTGCCCTGAGCACCATGTAGCTCCTCTGACTACTGATGATGCAGCGACCTTGAGCGACCCCACCTCGCCACGCCCTCCATAAGATAAACACACGTTGGACACAGGCATGATGGACGTGGGCTACATGTGCAGGATCCTCGAAGAGCCTCTAGCCTCCAGTGACAAGCATGCAGGTCTCCCTTAGTTTTATCTATTTAACCCTTTTCGGCATTATCCTGTGAAATCATGTTTATCCTAGGTTTTTTTGTACATCTCTACTATCTATTTTTGCTAGTTTCCCGCCATGGGCAGCAATATTTTTTGAACTTCTAAGGACTGGTTTCCCCTTTAGGGGTAGTCCAGTACTTGACAAAACTCTTTGGTACTTTCCCTATGGATTGAATCCATTCTTTCCACAGGATGCAACCTGTAACTTCTTGTTTCTTATGATCTAATAGAATTAGCCTAAATTAAAAATATATATATGTATATTATATCACAATTAGTAATATTGATTATTATTAATTATTAATATTATAAATTAACAAAAAAATATCTAGAAATTATCAGTAAATATTAAAAACAAATTGTATCCAAAATTATTTATATAACAACTATTTATTATTAACTAAAGTAAATAATAAGTAATTTTTTAGTAAATAAATAAAAAATTAGTTCCTAAAACCTCACTCAAATATCGGAACAACAACATAGTAAGTGGATAAATATATATGACACTAAGTTGCATGATAGCATTTATGGAAGCAAGACTAAAATCATTAAGAACTCTAAAAGTAGGATAATGTGCATGTCATTTCTCAATAGAATATTTCCTTATAGTTTTTGATCTAATGATGAAATGGGAGACTGTAGGTTGGGTTGATAATCTACATTCTATAAACATGGTTAGTCATTTTTGTTCAAAGAAATTGAATGCAAATATTTTTTTATCACCTAAAAAATATAATATAATATAAAACATATAACAATATTGTCTTTAAGTTTAAAATTTTGTGATTTATATTGTTTTTCCAATTTATATTGTTTTTCCCTGGCTTTCGAGAATAACACACCATCAATTTTTAATTGTGTGATCATTCCTTAAGAAATATCTCAAAATAATAATATTATTTTAATCTAATCAATAGATAGATATAATGGTTTTTTTGGAAAAAGAATATATATATATATATATATATATATATATATATATATATATATATATATGACTTTTTCCCAATAAAAATTATCAACATGGAAGGAATTTGTAAATACACAATTCAAATCCTATATACACAATCTGTATGGAAATAATTTACACATAGCAATGCATGTGGGAAGCTCTTCTAGTATGCCAAATATGATAAAACAAAATTCCTCTTTTACATGTTACTCCTTCCATATTCCAGATGTATTTGTATTTACAAATTTCATCATGGAATAACTTAGAAACTAAGACATATTTGAGATAAATAATATCAAGACTAAGTGTAGATTATATATTTGCAATTCTTCATATAATCTAGCAAAAAAAAATTAATGTTCCACTCTCTATATCAAAATTGTGAATATAAAGTATATATTTATAATTCTTCATCTAATATCTAAAAAATAAATAAATAAATAATAAAATAAAAATAAAATAATAATAATTAATATTTCACTCTCTATGTGATTATCCTCTACTCTTAACTAGTATATGATATGCCAACAACTTTTGTTCTGCAATGAAAAAGCCTCCAATTCAAGAAGCGCAAAACCTAAACGCAATACTCAACATGCAAGTTCTTGGCCTAATTGATAAGAACAACCGTACATGTATTTATTTTCAAGTAGTTAGGTCAGTTATGGGATAGCTCACAGAACTTGTTCAGGAAAAAACCAGTTTTTCTTTTGAGGGGGAGAAATGTATCCACAATTTATTCTCTGTCATTTAGTGGAAATTAAGTCTTCATAAAGATTGTAAATTGATATATAAAATGAGAAATTTAATTACCAATTAGGGGTAAGGAGTTCCATAAATTTTGGTGGTAGTAACCACTAGTAAATCTACACATTTACATTTTTAATCCTACTTATTAAAGTGCTAAAAAACACATGAATAATGAAAATTTTATGCAAATAATTGCTTAAATGTTCAAATACTTTAATAAATGGTAGGTTTTTTTATGAAGTTTAACAATGAAAAATCACTCCACAAACATATAAGATTCACGACATAAATAGTGCAGTTGCATCTAAAAATTATGGTAGACAAATCTGAGGAAGTTACCCACAAGGCACAAAGGCTACAATAAGGCCTTCAAGTTTATGGTCCAATCAAATGTTTGAAAAATAATTTTTGCAATAATATTGAAAAATAAATATTTCATTTTCAAAACTTAACATTATAAGTTGTATTGGTCAATGCTAAACTAATGGTGGTTAACAGACAAATTTATTGCTAGAACCCTGCCTTGCTAGAGACTAATAATCTATTACTAGTTATCATAGATATATAGGTAATATATTCAATTATAATGTATACCCCACACACATATATTTGTAAAAGTTAGTATTATAATTATATACTAATATATAAAAAATATTAACTAGTAATCGGTGCACTTTAACATATATAATTTTATTTTAATAGATATCTTTATTTCATAATTTTAATTTAATTATCAATATTATAATAATTAGTAAGTAGATGGTAACATATAGAATATTATTAATAATATATACAAATTAAAAGTTAAGATTCATTTTCAAAGTACTTGTCTTTTTTTTACTTTTTATAATACAATTCATTAATTAAAAAAAAATGTGATATTAATGTGTCATAAAGATGATTTGTGATTTTTTTGGCATGATTTATTAATAAGTCATGGTATTGCCTCATGATAGTATAACAAATCCTATTTACAAGTTAAGAATTTTGTTACATCTATTTTCTTAGATGTATATATTTTTAATTTATATATTCATTCTTTTTGTAATTATATGATAGTAACTATTTTAAATAAAGTTGTAATGCAGTAGTTATTTTGGGGTTTATTATAGACATTTATCAATCATTTAATTTATATAATTGAACTAGTTAATATTTTGCTTTACACAACAATTATTCACTAACATTTTATTTATTCATAAACTTATATGTAGAGAATATGCCCAAAAATAAAAACTAACACATACCTAATATAATATAATATATGTTAATCATGGATCTGAAATCAATATATATTTTTAACATATAGCAAATTAAAGTTCTCTTTTGTTAAATGAATAATTCTTCAGTGAAATTACTTAAAGAATGACTTGTCTTGAATTAACAACTGATATCTACCAATGACTTTTTCTTGCAAAGTTAACAAAGATTCGTAACATGCCATCTTTGTATCTTATATATGTTTACTTCCAATATTAAGATTGCCTTATGATGGTAACAATTAGATTACTACAGTAATTGAATTATGGGTAGTTTATTTTAAATGTTAGCTATCAAGTTAATACAATTACCTCCATGTAGGACCAAGTCATGATACCGAGTGAATAACTCATCTTAGCATTAGCTCAATTCAACTTTTCTCTAATAACTCTTACTAGCTAGTTATGGTCATCAACTAATATAGATGTAACTATTTTAGTTCACACTTACATAAATAAGGATCAACTACCCGTAAAAAATACTCCTTCCACTACTCTCACAAAATTAATTCACATTACACAGATCCAGGATTGTTCTAATTCCTTCGCTCAATTTCCACCACCAAATATATGAATAAATTTGGGTAATCCTATGCCCATAAAAAAAGAGGAAATCATTAAACATAGTGTAGCATGATGAACGATCATAATGAATTTTGTGCCACGAGTTTGGTTATAGGATCGTGTGAGCTCTAAGTTGGAACAACGTGTGAGAGTCACAAAACCCAATAAAAAGAGAATGAGACTCGGAGCACAAGCGATCCCACCAAGGCCACTAGTGGCCATTCGAAAGTTTGTAGGCAGTCAATTGCAGGAAACAAGAATGCTGCAAAGGGAAATTGGAAATAAAATCATGTCAAGTTTAAGTAGCAAAGGTAGTGAGAGATCTAAAGTGTTTGTATAAATTAAGATTCCCTAAATTTTTTGGGCCAAAGTTCCATCACAGGAGGAACTTTTCTTGTGTTGTGATAGAACTACATGAGGAACTTTTCTTGTAATAGAACTACATTGTGGGTCAAATTTGGATATAATTTTTTGCAAAGAGGGTTTTTTTTTAAGTGTTTTTTTTTTTTTAATGCCATTATGTCACTATCGATGGTGTATACATGAGAGAACTTGTTTTTTTACAACAGAATTAGGTTAAATTTGTAATATAATTTTAGAAATCATTTTAATGCTTGTTTTATTTATTATATTGGTTATTTTTTTGTGTAAGTTTGGCATGACTATATCTTCATCATTTCTAATATATTGGGGTAGAAAATTGAAATCATGACTTCACATTAAGGAGTGCTTTAATAGAGCACCCTATCACCGTCTATCCAAGACCTCATGGATTGTTATATGTCTTATTTATGAAGTGTAAATTGATTAGTTTATTTAGAATTTAGTTTTTTATTAGATTTTTGCTTCGTATTTTAAGAGGTTAAAGATCATAACTAATATCATGTTCAGTAGAGTATAGGTCCGATATAATGAGGGAAGGCATACTAATAATGATTCATCCTTGTAGAAATACAAGCCTTATCAAGAAAGTTCAATTGTGTTGGGAATAATATTGAATAAGTGATGATGTCTTGCTACAAAAATACTAACCACTATCTTGATGCTTACTAAAGAATAATAAATAGTATGTTCTATACTATTCAAAGAGTCTTTTTAATGAGCACTATTGATAATATGAGTTCTATACTATTATACAATATGCAAAATCTAAATGTTCATAATTTTTTTTTTTTAATTCTAAATTATATCACCTAATTTGGATGAAAAATACCTATGGGTTATATTTCCCTCCCTTAAAGGAATTGACATCATAATAGTAAGAAATTTCACCTAAAAGGTTACCCCTTTTTTTTAATATAGTATAATATTGAAGGTTGCACATTCCAAAATCAATTAATTAGTTTGAATTTCTATGTCAAATACTTTCTCAATGTAATGGTGACAAGGAAAAAATTAAAAGGCATACAAAGTGCAATATAATTAAATTCACAACTTTTGCATACTCAACAATACTCACTATGTATTATAAATAAAACTGCATATGTATCCTTCTTGTTAAATTCACAACTTCTGCATGCTCAACAATACTCACTATGTATTATAAATCAGACTGCATATGTATCCTCACAAGAAGTAATATATATATGATAGGCATTTTTGAATCAGCTTAATGATTTAAGAGTGTTTGAAACAATGAAATGTATAAATATATGATTGAGAAACTTTGTAATTATAATGGTGATTGGGCTCCAACACAACTAAACAAAGAAACCATGCTTATGACAGGTTGATATCATTCAAATGGGCGCCTTATTTAGCAATATTATTATTTCCTCGCAAAATGTTGAACATATAGTAGGATTTTACATTCATTTTCTTTAATATCTCTTAATCTTCCACTGATTTAATCTCTCCCATTCTTGTGCTACGAAAAAAAAATTATTGAGAAAATTAATGAAATCTTTGTGTAGATATTGCACTTAAAACAAGAAGTTGTGGCAAGGAAAGTAAATAAAAATGTAAGGAAAAATGTCATTACCTCTTATTTGGTCCTTACCTCTATGGGAGAGTTTACCAAAAAAATGAACATAATAGATGTTCGTACATAAGTCAAAATTCTCATTTAGTTGTTCCACTTCAAGTTATATTTAACAATTTTTTTAGATCCTACATTACCAACCATAGAATGAATAAATTATCTCACATTTCTTTTCAAGTTTAGATTAAACATGTTATAAATAAAACATTTGAGATTAAGTTTTAAATTTGAGATATGTAATTCTCACCTTCACATGTTTGTATTTCTTTCATTGTTTCATGTAGAATCTCTATCAAGCTCATTAACAAATGTGTTTTTCTTTCTAGAACCTTGTGCCGAGGGAGGAAATTGTGCAGAGCTAGATGGTGTATATGAGCACATACAAGTGTCCATCCTCTCCAATAAATATCTTTCATGCCCAAGTGTTTATCCAAATCCATTTTTCACTTGTTGTAAAGATGGAGGAGTTGGATGGTCCAACCCCAAAGTGGTTGATGTCAATGTTGTTTTGAACTCATTTGCAATGTCTTCCATGAATTTTTCTATGAAGTGGAGATGGGACTTATCAGCAAGTAACTGCATAAATGAGTCAAAAATATGGTGAATAGTTTGTGAGATATTTTCTCATTTGTGAATTGTATTAACATTAGTGGAAGGATACATTGAAGCATTAACACATTTACCTACAAAGGATAAAACAAACAACCATAACAATAGTAAAAGAGTGATAACAAACATAAAATTCACCAAGTTATGAAATGATTACCATGCCATCAACATCCCATTTATCCACAATTTCAAAGCCATTATTTCTGGGTATATGTTAACAAAACATTGTATTATATTAGATCAAAATGACTACTATTTATTGTTATTTATCTACATATTCAAATCATTTAGTTTTGGGTATGCCATCAACATCCCATTTATCCACAATTTCAAAGCCATTATTTCCAGGTATCTGTTAACAAAATATTGTATTATATTAGATCAAAATGACTACTATTTATTGTTATTGATCTACATATTCAAATCATTTAGTTTTGGGTTGTTACATTAATTCTTTCTTCTAAATTTTCTTGTTCCAACCTTATTTTTCCCCTCATCATGCTTACCTTGATGACATGTTTGCAAAGATATCCATTTTTCTCTGAATTATAATGACACATAGAAAATATTAAACTCGAATTGCATACCATATACGATTTATCGAGATCGCGTTGACTTTGCACCCATGATATTAAAGGATCTGAGTGGTGTAGTGTCACATTACAATTTGGAATAGATTATGCCCTTAGCCATGAATGGGTTTCTATTTTCTCCACCTTATAGTTTCTATGGAAACCATTTTCCTTTTCGTACTAACTCCACCAATAAAAAATTTGGACCATTGAACACAAATGATGCACCAACCAATCCAATTGACTATGTGAAGTTGCTCGTATTTAATTTAAAATAATTTTTTTATATCTGAGTGTTGGATTCAATAGCCCCATTTGTTTCTTTTCTGACATGCTTTAAGTGAAGACAACATTTTTCTCACATTTATGATGAACACTAAAGAACATATGTCAATAATCAACACAGATATACCAGGACTATGAGAATTAAAGCTACAAAAATAAAACCTATTTTTTCAATCCTTCATGCTCAAAAGTACTCAACAAAGGTGGTTTCTTCTTGGAAGTCATTTAGAATTTTGTTGGCCTCCTAAAGTGCAAAATTTTCATTTTTATGACTATGCATAATGTCATCTAGATTCTTAAACATGGAATACCTTGTAGTATCATCTTTCACTCTCATTACAAGATTTTTAACCATGCCCTACTAACATGCCAAATGCATAACTATACTTCACATTCAAATATCTACCTATTACACATAGATGTCATATAAAGTTAAAAATTTATATAAATGTGTGTGTGTGTGTGTGTGTGTGTAGTTTATAATGATGTATGTAATATTGCATTTTGAGAAATTGTGAAAAAACACACTCATAGCTCTTTATACCAAATCACATAAATCTCAATAGTTGTGTCATCTCATGAATGCATTAAAATTCCATTACAACATACGCATGCAAACTTTAATAAATAACATATCCATCCACTTAGCGATGTCAAAAGTCATAGATATTGACATGAGAACCCATGCCACTAGAACACCATTATATTGATAATCAAATACCAATAATGTATGAAGTTGAAACTGCATAAAAATAAATAAGAAATTAGTTATATCCTTGGATTATCTTATAAATAACAAACGATAATAATAAAATACATAACAATATAAACTTACCCTAAAACTATTTGTCCCAAATGTAGAATCAATTGCTAATATACTATCATGACCATATTTTCTCATCATTTGAACTATAGTATTTGTTGAATGCCTAAAATGAATGGAGTGTGGCCCTCATCATCTATGTCACTATCAAATTTTGAGTATTAAAATACTTTATCAGGATTAGTCGCTTGCCATACACACACGCTTTGAGCATCATTCGTATCAAAAAAATATTGGGCATGTTTCGATCTCATTTATATATTGCCAATGTCATCACGAGTAAGAAAATCATTTCGATCAAACTCAACTCGAAGGTTACTTTGTCATGCACTAATTCACAATGTTTGTGATGTATACATCCAGCTGGCATTCCCCAATTCTACCCATTGAAGTATTTCATTACTAACATGGGGTGCATGGTATGCCCTTGTGCCTATAAAATCATCAATCTCTTGTCCATGGCAAGGTCTACCTATAATATCTATATGGTTCATCTCAACATAAGTGATTAAGGCACATTACGGTCTATTCTTGGACATGTGAACACTAAAGTGACATGTGAAACCACGTCGTAGATGCTTATGACATGGGCGACTATGTATTCCATTTTTAGGAACTTTTGATATATCATAAGATAATTCATCAATCTCTCAATAATCTTGTAACCCATATGAACACCAAAACTTGCAAGAAACAACAAGTTATTTCCATGACACAAATTGAATTCAATACATATATATATATATATATATGAAAAAACAAGTAGCAAAATGCTTACATTATATATTCCAAGGGCATTTCGACTCTATACTTTTGATTTATAGTTTTTTCATATAATGTTAAAAATTCTTCAAAATCTTGTTGGATACGATGGATTTTCTCTCCCTAATAACAAACTCATTATATCTATTTGATTTTATCCAAGCCACATTATTACCTTCAATCATACTCTAATCCAAATCAAAAGAAAAAAATATTTATTTTTCTAGATCTTGCAAGCTAGAAGTTGTTTCCATTTCAAACACCTCTACAAGGTATGTAACTCAAGTTAGTTTCTCATAAATTTACAAAAAAAATCATATATGCCACTGGAAAATTCAATGAGTTTTATACTTAAAACACTATATGGGAAGGAAATTAAAACAATAAATTCTAAAAATACTTACCTTTAAAAAGGGGAAATAAAATTATTTTACTTTATTTGCATTATTTCAACTAAATTCAAGTCAAGGAAGAATATATATTTTCTCTTTTGAAACATGAATACTCATTTAAATTATGTTTGAGATTCTCATATTGAAGCTATGTGAAAAATGAAGTTGAGAAACACTTTTTGCCCTTTCTTGACTTTGAAAATTGTAATTTTCTATGTTTTTTCAACTTCAACTCAACTAAACTCATATTTTCAATGCAAATTAGGCTTTGACATAAAAAAAAAATTATTTGTAAAGAATTGTCTTACCTCCATACTCATATTTAAAAAATATATATATTGACATATAGAGAGGTAAATTTGTTGTTTACTAACTGCATATACTTGAAATTTTCACGCAAACATAATTAGCCACTTTTTGAACCCAAACTTTTTTTAGAAATGGTTATTCATTTTCTGGAAATAAACCATATCATAATAATATACATAGATTGCACTCTGCAATGACTATTTTTCAATAATTTTCAGATTAAATCACTATTTTTTTATTATTTTTTGAAATGGACGAAGACAAACAAACGATGATGTTTCAGTACATTTTATGAGCCATACATTTTCTTTTCAATGTGATCATCAATAAGAAAAATGAGAATACCCTTTTGAAGAAGACAGAGAGAGGAATTGAAATATGACTTTTCTGATTTTTTTGGTGTTGTCATTTTAAAGTTATTTTTCAGAACAATGAAATTCCACAGTGACACAGTTTAGTATAAAATTAATAACAAAATGAAATTTTTAATGAAACTCCACAAATCTTACATCATTAGAAACTAGATTCAGAGATGAATCTAATGGTACCAAGTCCGAAAGATAACATTCTAATTGTGTAGGTGTTCCGCCCCTCCAAAGTTGCAAATTCCTTAAAACTGTAAAATTTTCTGAGTTTTTCGTTGACCAAAAGCTCTCGAGTGAGATAATTTATTGAGCGGAACATTTAATAAAATCTCAGGCGAGAAATGTTAAACTCTAGAATCTCAATCGATAGTTTAAACCACCATTAAATTTAACTGTGCGAGTAAACTCTCGCGCAAAAATTTTACAAACTCTCGGCCGAGAGTTTGCTTCCCAAAAATACACCCGAGGCACGCAACTACAAAGCTTGCAACTGAGATCATTCTCAAGGTTCGGCCACCAAAGCCCAGAAATTAATTTGGGTGCTTGTGCCGGTGCTTTACTCAGACATTTCTGAACCTGTTGAGTGCTGTAGTTATCGCGAAGTGCCCTAGGGTTTCCGACGGCGACGACAACATCCAAGTATTATCACAACCATTATCACATGTGGCCCCTGTTGGTAATAGTTGTTAGGAAGCTTATTAGAAAATTTGAAGACATTTTAATATTTTGAAAACCTAAAAGATCGAGGCTCTGGTATCTTTTATAACATAAACTTTCCCGGATTAAATGGATCACTAATTTAAAATCCTTGTGCATAATGTAATAATGGTTCAATCGGTAAGAGATACTAAATTATTCCTTGAAAATTACTTAGAACTGGCTCTATGGTTACATGGAAAAGGTATATGCTTTTCGACATATTCGTGCTTTTGTCTCGTCAATCATAAGATATTATAATGAAGAGGCACATATAGCATGATAATGCTCTTTGCCGAAAAAGTGAGGGAACCCTAAACCCAACATCATTTTCTTTTCTATTGGCGGGTCACATTGCAGTTTCACGGGATGCGCATGGAAATTGTTGTGCAAGATCATTTGGTGATTGAAAAATTGGACATCTACTAATGAAGCAAAGCTTTATTCCAATATTTAAGTGGGAGAAATAGCAGACAGGAGCCTGCCTACCATCTGCAATCTTCCATGCTATTCTTTAACCTCCCTTGTCGTTTGCCAAACTCTTCCAACTAAAGCCAGATCACACAGCTATATAAGTATATAGATTCCCCAGATTTACATATAGGAAAACTTGATATAAATTGTATCATATCTGCTCTGTTATTCATACTGGCAGAGTAGCCCTTCGCTACACCCGAACTATCTAGTGGGTTGTTTGTACTATTGCATTGCATAGCAACGGTTATTTCATAGCGTTTAGGGGATTCAAAAAAGAGAGTAATGGAAAACACCTATTTAACCACAAGAATCCCACCTACTGAAACTGATAGAGCGAGGTACTTGCAGAGGTCTGTGCTGGCCAAGCGACCTCGCAGTCAATATGAATATGATGAGCATCATGATCCTTTGTTGTCTGCCAACTCCACTTTTTTTTCGGAAGAAAAAAAACGCTGTATATATTAAGAGATATATATGACAGTACATGTTCTTCATTACATTCTTGGCTGTTATACAATACAGCGAGAAACCCCAGATTTCCAAATACATACAAAATACACTCCTGAAGAGAAAATATTCGATGTACATGGCAAGCAGTATTACGGGTAGTTTAAAACAGACCCAACTCCACTTATGATACCTATCGCTGGGAAGATCCCGGACTTGGGGACAGAGGCACCACATACCGATTTTGAGTTCGATCATTCAGAGAAAGTCGAGAACAATTCGCTCCTCTTACACCTTATAATTATCATGATTATCGTATTGAGTTGCCAATTCGTGGTTCAGATAATGTTTTAGCACCAGATGCACCCAACACACTATTTGTTGAGGGACTTCCAAGTGATTGCAGTCGCAGAGAAGCGGCTCACATATTTCACCATTTTCGGGGCTTCAAAGAAATGAGGATTCTCAATAAGTCCAAGCAACCTACAAAACAAGTTGAAGGAGAAGCCAGTGTTAATTTTGTTCTGAATGAGGATGGATGGTTAGCATAGCATCCCATATCATAATATTGTCCTCTCGCAGAGCTCCGCTAACATCTGCAGGGCCATCATTGTTCGCGCTTCTTGACATCAGCCATCAGTCTCTTCATGCACGCAATAGACTTACTTCCTGTCTCCATCCTGGTTCGCTACATACCACAACTACTCCGATGCAAGCGAACAAAATTTCAAAATTACTGCGTTGGAAGCGGAGAAAAGTTCAAGAACAATAATAAAAAAATAACTTCTATGGCTCTCCGTGATTATGTGATTAACCTAGCTCTTTTTTCTCTTTATTTATAAACTTCTTTTCCCTTAAATGTAGGTGTCGCGTCGTTACATTAAAATCATTGTTTGTATTGACAAAAATAAAGTAGTTTGCACGTTTTGTATGGTAGTTATTAATTTGTATTTTTCCATTTAAATTAAGAAAAGAAATAACACATATGGCTGAAATGCACTGTAGGGCTGATTTCCAATTTCACATATAATATATAAGAGAATCTAAACTCTCAGATGAGAGTTAAAACAAATCTAGGACAATAGTTGTAAAAACTCTCGAACGAGAAAATACTTAACTTTCGCTTAAAAACTCTCAGGCGAAAATTGAATTGACTAAAAATGTTTCCCAACTTCAAGTTTTCACATACACAAAACACCTCATTAATTCAAAGTTTAACAATAATCTTTATCGTAATAAACTTATGGAGAGGAAAAGTAGAAATGAAAAGGGGAAATAAACTCATTATACTTTATTTTCACTATAAAATTATTATACTCTATTTATAGTATAGTTTATTCATAGTATATTGTTTAATACTTCTATAAGTTGTGTGACGTCTTGGAATGTGTAATATTATTCTTACCATAAAAATAGGCATTCGCATAGTGAATATGTATTTTCATTGGTTATCAATAAATGTATAAACAATTACATCTTTTATTTCAACAAATTTCTAATACAACTACAAATTAGTGTCATGTATATGATGAAAATTATGGTTTCCTAAATTAATTTCTATTTCTAAAATTATATAGCTAAAACATTTAGTTATTTTAAAAATGGTTTAAGACATTTTGAAAGAAAATAACAGCAAGTCAAAACAATCATTATATTGCTATGACCATACCAACTTGAACACCAACAAAGATTAACCACAAAACATAAATAGATATTGATGAATTATTTTATTACAAAATCCCAACAACAAGTGTAAGAAGATATATGTACACATAGTGATACATAGCTTGTTCAAGATCCACACACATAATCATTTGTTTCAGTTGAACCATAGGCCAAGGCAGAGGCACGAGCACCGACGACAACAACAAGGTCTTCAAGGTTCTTCGTAGAACCAAGTATCCAATAGAAAAGCTATGAAAGATTATAGGCATGAACCATGCACTTTTGGTAAATATGGGTATTACTCTAACTAAATATAATGTATAAAAATATATTTTTTATACTAAGGATAAACCTAAAATTAAATTGTAAGCTATGTAAAGTGCTCTCTTCTCCTCATAGTTATTTATTCATTCTTATTCTTAAGTTTTAATAGTACTATGGTAACGAGGTGAATTGTATATGTTTTGGAGAGTGATAGCGCTATGAATCAAGACCAACTTTATCACGATTTTTTGGAGAGTTAAAACCCTACTTTGTCAAGGTCTTTTATATAAGCTTGGTAGACACTGCAAAAATGATGAGCAACAACCTTGCAAGTAGAAACAAGACTCCAATACTCCAATGTTGCAACCTTATGAGACAAACAACATATATCAACATACAATTTTAAAGGGAATTGTTCCTTCTGGAAACTCCACAAAGTGCACAATAAGGTCCAAAAGAGAGAAAAAGGACACAGTAAAAAAAATACATGAACAATTTCCTAGAGATATTGAAAGAATCAAAATATAATTGTTATGCAAATTAATATAATGAGCATGAAAATTTGTAAAATTCAGAATTACCTTATACATTCTTTTATATCAATAGTTAAATGTTTATTCTTTGCTAACCACATTAAATAATTTATATATATAACTTTGGTAAACATTAATCATTTACCACAAAGTGATTTGCAATATTCTTCCACGTAAATGTTTTGTAGGACTTTGAATTTACAACGAATGCTAGAATGAAACAAAGTCTCTAAAAGCGAGGGTACATTCTCAAGTTCAAGTTATAACACTCGCATTTTCGTTTTTTGGACAAAGATTCTTTTGGTTCGTTTTAGTTTAGTTAAAAATTGAAAATTTATATTTTTTAAATTTATTTTTACATTTAAAAATATATGTATCAAATTTTTTGGTGAAAATTACATTCGAGAAATTTGTGTCAACCCGTTTCGAACCAGCCAGTGTGGTTCACTATCATGACAAAATGATAAATCTAATCTAGGACTCAGCTTAAATAGATAATGAAGCTCTAATTAGCCGTTGTAAAATAAAGACTAGTTTGACTATAAAAATATAAAAATATATAAAATAAATAAATAAAAATAACAATCATATAATTATTATTATTATTTTATTTAATTCTTATATTAAAAAATAAATAAATAAAATATAAATATAAAAATAAAATAAAATATAAATATAAAAAATATAAAAATAAATAAAAATAATAATAATAATAATAATATATATTAAAAATAAATAAATATATATTACTTGAATGTAATTCAATATATTATTTGAAACTAAATTTATTTATTTATTTATTTATTTTATTTTATTTTTTATTTTTTATTTAAATAGATAAATTAATTAATTAATTGATTAAATATAAATAAATAAAAATGAAATTAAAAATATATAATAAAAATAATAATGATAAATAAAAAAATAATAAGTAACTAAATAATAATGAATAAATGAATAAATAGATAAATAACAATAATAAAGAATAAAAAACGAGAAAAGTAAAATGGGACAAGAGGAGAGGAAAAGACGAACCGAGGAAAAACAAAAGGGAAGAAACCAAAAAACTAAGAATGAAGGGCAGGGATCCAACATCTGCTCACACTCCACCCATCATCTCTATTAAGGTTGACCGGCCTCTTTTGAATTTCAAGGGCCTCCCTAAATTTTCGGTGGTGGAAATGGTCCACCCTCGCAATAACCTTAGCATCTTCAATGCAAATGTGATGCTTTGTCTTCTCAGCATGCTCTGCTAAGGCAGAGGAGCGAGATCTATTATGCTTTAGGTTAGCGGCATGTTCATGAATTCTTTGACTGATGGATCGACCAGTTTCACCAATGTAAGGTGTCCCACAAGAGCATGAAATCAAGTAAACACCCTTACCTTCCTTCGGGCAAATCGGGTCCTTAACCAAGTTCGCTTAGATCGGTTAAGGACCCGATTTGCCCGAAGGAGGGTAAGGGTGTTTACTTGATTCCGTGCTCTTGTGGGACACCTTACATTGGTGAAACTGGTCGACCCATCAGTCAAAAAATTCATGAACATGTCGTTGACCTAAAGCATAATAGATCTCGCTCCTCTACCTTAGCAGAGCATGCTGAAAAGACAAAGCATCACATTTGCATTGAAGATGTTGAGGTTATTGCGAGGGTGGACCATTTCCACCACTGAAAGTTTACGGAGGCCCTTGAAATTGAAAAGAGGTTGGTCAACCTTAACAGAGATGATGGGTGGAGTGTGAGCAGATGTTGGATCCTTGCCCTTCATTCTTAGTTTTTTGGTTTCTTCCCTTATGTTTTTCCTCAGTTTGTCTTTTCCTCTCCTCTCATCCCGTTTTACTTTTCTCGTTTTTTATTCCTTATTATTGTTATTTATCTATTTATTCATTTATTCTTTATTATTTAGTTACTTATTATTTATTTATTTATCATTATTACTTTTATTATTTATTTTTAATTTCATTTTTATTTATTTATATTTAATCAATTATTTAATTGATTTATCTATTTAAATTTAAAATAATAATAATAATAGTTAATTAAATTAATTAATTAATTAATTAAGTTTCAAATAATATATTGAATTACATTCAAGTAATATATGTTTATTTATTTTTAATATACTTATTTTATTTTTCAATATTAGAAATTTGGCTTCTGTGATCCATAAAATGTGTATCAGAAATTTTCGGTAAAAATCACATATAAGAAATTTGTGTCGACGCGTTTTGAACCAGCCAGTGTGGTTCATCATCAGGACAAGATGAGAAATCTGATGAAGAAACCTATTTAAATAGAAAGGGACAACTCCACCTAGCCGTGGGAAAAATGGCTAGTTTGATTTAAATAAAAGATTTTGTCAAATTTTAATAATATTTATTTATAGTTCTCAAATATTCTATTTGAATATAATTTTTCAAAATAATTTAAAATTATTTTTATTTAATTATATTTGAATACAATTTAATATTAATAATCAATAATTTTTAAAAACAATTTAAAATCATTTTTATATTTAATTATGTTTGAATATAATTTAATATAAATAATCAATAATTTTTAAAATTATTTAAAATTATTTTTTTTAACATAGAACCTTAAATTATAAGTTAAATAAATAATAAAAATTTTAATAAAAATTAAAAAATTAAAATTAAATTAAATTAAAAAATAAAATAAAAATGAATAAATAAATAAATAAATACAAATAATTATTTTATAAATTATAAAATAAAAATCACAATCAAAATCAAAATAAAATGAAAATTAACATAGATAAATAACATAAATAAAATAATCAAGAATAAATACAATAAATACAATAAAATAAAGTAAAATAGAAAATAAAATACAATTAATAAAAATAATGATAATATTCGTTTAAAAAAAAAAAAAAAAAACTTAAACTAAGAGTGAAGGGCAGGAATCCAGCATCTACTAACACTCCACCCATCATCTCTATTGAGGTTAACCGGCCTCTTTTCAATTTCCAAGGCTTCCCTCAACTTTCGGTGGTGGAAATGATCTATCCTTGCAATAACCTCAATATCTTCAATACAAATATGATGCTTTGTTTTTTCCGCATGCTCTGCTAAGGCAGAGGACTGAGATTTACCATGTCTAAGGTCAGCAACATGTTCATGAATTCTTTGATTAATGGATCGACCAGTTTCACCTATGTAAGGTGTCCCACAAGAACAAGGAATCAAGTAAACACCCTTACTATCCAAAGGGCCAATTGGGTCTTTAACCGACCTAAGAGAACTTCGAATAGTGCGGAGAGGCCTGAATGTTGAAGAGACATTATGTTTCCTCAAGATCTTAGCAATTCTATCAGTAGTACCTTGGATAAATGGAAGGTGAACTCCAGATAACCACTCACAGGGATCTTTCTTAGCCCTAGGACCTTTTTCAGCTTTTTGAAAAGCTCTAAGACATTGAGCCCTGCTATAACCGTTCTTACATAAGACATCCAAGAGATGTGATTTTTCATCTTCAAAATGGTGAACATCGGAGATTCTAAAGGCTCTAGTGACTAGGGTACTAAGAACCCCAAGTTTCTAAGCAGGGAAATGATGAGAACCAGCATGTAAATACTGCTCAGTATGCGTATTCTTTCTAAAGACTTGATGAGAGAAGGAACCATCATCATTTCTCGAAAGAAGGACATCAAGAAAGGGTAGGCTACCATCCACTTCGAATTCCATGGTAAACTTAACAAAGTCAGATTGGTCATTAAGATGCTGGAAGAAAAGGTCCAATTTCTCTTTACCATGGGGCCACACCACACAAGTGCCATCAACAAACCTTTTCCAAAGCCTAGGTTGAAAAAGAGAGGAAGAAAGGGCCTTCGATTCAAAGTCTTCCATGAATAGATTAGCAACCACAGGGGAAAGCAGGGAACCCATAGCCACACTACAAGTTTGTTCAAAGAATTCACCCTCAAAACTAAAGAAGGTCGAGGTTAGACAGATCTCTACGAGATGAGCAGTATCAGGATCTGAATCTTATGAAGAAATATTATTAAAATAGAATATTTGAGAACTATAAATAAATATTATTAAAATTTGACAAAATCTTTTATTTAAGTCAAACTAGTCGTTTTTCCAACAGCTAGGTGGAGCTGTCTCTTTCTATTTAAATAGGTTTCTTCATCAAATTTCTCATCTTGTTCTGATGATGAACCACATTGGCTGGTTCGAAACGCGTCGACACAAATTTCTTATATGTGATTTTTACCGAAAATTTCTTATACATATTTTTATTTTAATTTATTTTTATATTTTTTATATTTATATTTTTATTTTATTTATTTATTTTTTATTTTTTATTTATTTTTTAATTTATTTATTTATTTATTTATTTTTCTTTTTATTTTTAATATAAGAAGTAAATTAAATAATAATAATTTTTATATATATTTTTATATTTTTATAGTCAAACTAGCCATTATTTTACAACGGTTAATTGGAGCTTCATTATCTATTTAAGCTGAGTCCTAGATCAGATTTCTCATCTTGTCATGATGATGAACCACACTAGCTAGTTCCAAAAGCGTTGACACAAATTTCTCAAATGTAATTTTCACCAAAAGATTTAATACATAATTTATGAATCATAGAAGTCAAATTCCTAAAATTTAAAAATATAATTTAAATAATAAAATATTATACCACTAAATTTCAATAACTAATTAATTTATAATTTCAATAAATTAAATATGCACATAAAAATTGATTAAAAATCTAATCAAAACGGAGCATCTTTCCCGAAAAGACATGCTTAGATAAAATGAATATATGCTGATTTTTATTTTTGTTATTTATTTTTAATTATAATTAATAAATATTTTTCCAGTTGTTCAATTGGTGGTTAATTAAAAATCTCCGGCATATTTCCTGAAAATAAATACTCAAAATGAGTATATGCTATTTTCTATTTTTGTTTTTTCTATCTCTTTATAATTAATAAATATTGGTTTTCCAATTGTGAAATAGGTCGCTATTTAAAATGTATTTACAAATGTATTAAATTTTAATAAAATGCAAGTGAGAATAAAACTTTATTTATTTTAAAAAAAATTATATTCATTAAATTAAAATAGTAAATATTATAATATTATTTAAAATTAAAAATAAAATATATATTTATAAGTTGTAAAAATAATAGAGTATAAGAATAAAAGAATTACAATTTATTTTTATTAATAATAATAATTTGATTTGATTATTAAATTTTATGAATATAAATATTTCATTTATTTTTTTAATTGTTTTTTTAACTTATCATATTAATAATACTTTATTAAATATAATTAATGAATTTATTTAATTGAAGATACTTAAATAAAGATGAATCAAAACTTTCTCAATGGGGTGCCTTAATTGCGGGACATGTGGTGGGAGAGACAATGGTGGAGCTTGTCTGGCCTCCACGTGCACCTCATCGTCAGGTTTAATAGAAATGACAATAAGGGTCAGCATGTGAGGTTATCACCCATGAATGAAGAAGGTTATTAAAATTCGTCCTTGGAGTTCGTTATGCATTGCTTGGTCATGGTGGGATATGGTAGAGTTGTGCAGTGTGGTAAGGGTGTTAGAGTTCTTACATGCCTTGCCGAGGTCTTGGCCTTGGGGGAGAGGTGGAGAAGCCAAAATCTCGTGCATAGTGCGGGGTGTTTTGGTAATGTTAGATGGGCCGCCCTTGGGAACCTGAAACGTCGAGGGAGAAGGAGTCAATTGGAATTCTTGTTGGCTCAGTGAGTTTGCGTGATGCAACCGAGTTGAGAGGAGAAGATTCAGGGCTGCTAGACCTTGGCCACGCGTTGGAGAATTATTCTCTTCTATTTCGTGAGCATTGGAAAAGTAGCTCAGGTGACTAGTGGTTTGTGATTGCTAGGCACCAGAGGTGAATCCTTGGTTTCTCAGGGTCCCCGAGAGTTTCCACTATTGGGAAGGTCCCGGCTAGCTAGAGGAATTACACCGAGAAAATCGCAAAAGATGGAACGAGATGCTGTGAATAGCTTTTGAAGCCCTGTGCTGAGGAATTCCTGTCTTGCTTTTCCTGGGTCTGGGAAGTGGATTTCAGTGACGATCAGTGCTGGATAGCTCCGCAATTCTCTTGAGGGGCAGTGGTTGAAGCTACTTTTTTTTTTTGTTGTGTGTGGTTGGGAGGGTGCTTGTTTCCATCACCCTTTCAGGTGTTTTGGGTACATAATGATGCCTCGACATTGTGGGAGACCACGCCCTAGGGGTGGCAATCTGCGGTGAGCAGTTCAACCAAAAAAGGACAATGACGCCTGGTCGGGTTCGTAAGATAGTCAAGAGACAATGGAGCGATTTGATGGTTCCCCGAGGCATGTGGTAGCTCCAGTGTTGCTGGATTCTATTGTTGCTCAAATCCACAACATTCAATTGAACACAGACAACCTCGAGAATCAGAGGTATGATGATCGTAACAAGTTAATAGCTTTCGTCAATGACATTCAATTTGGACACAATGAAATCATGGAGCAATTGGATAATCTGCATCGCCAGCAAAGGTGCACTAACGACCACCTTCATAGACTGGAAACGAGGGTGGAGCATATTGGTTTCCATATGCATGAATATGTTGGCTATTTCGCAGTCCCCCTTGTAATCCCCCCAAACCCCCTCCTTAATATGATGGTTTATGTTATTTTTCTCTTTTTGTTTACAATATTTATGTCATGGCCCCTAGGTCGTCGGAAAATAAAGCATGAAGCCAATAGCTCATGTTATCCTCCAGGTCCCAATCTCAATAAGTTTGTTCAGACTGACAGAAAGAGACATCTCGAGATGCATTTTGTACTCCGCACTTTGATGTTAATATAATGATTGAACTTTGACAAAAAAAAAATGAATCAAACTTTCACAAACAAATGAAAAAATGCTTTATATATAATTCTTAAATAAGCAAGGGGATTTTGTATTTATTATTTTTTAAATAATTTAGAGAATGTTAAATATTATATTTTATAATTGTTTATTGATTATTTTAAAAAAATTATGGTTAAAAAATAAATATTTTTTTCATGTTGTAACATCCCTCTAAATTCACTAAAAAAAATACTATGAATTACTAAGAATTTCATGGTAATTTTATTTTATTTTAAATGATACGCATGCATTAATTGTCACGTCAATATAATGACATTTCAATTTTACTTGCAGATATGAATGCCTTATTGGTTACCAACATTTTTTTTGTTTCACCTACAAAAGTAACATTGTATTGTCTTTTCATGATGCTCGGGCTACCTCTCTTAACCACACAATCTTCACTCTCTATGCATATACAAATAATGCACTCCAATTTTCTTTCAATAATTTTAAATCTGGCATTCTCAATACCATATACTGAGATTTCTATATCTCAAATCTCAAATTTGAGATATTAGAATAATTTTCTTATGGTTTATGAAAACCATGCAACCCCAGATTTCTATCTCTCGTGCGGAAGCTCTTTTACAACTCACTTCTTCATGATTTATAAACCCATACAACCAAACACATAAGCGGAAAATTTACTTTTCTTTCAAGCCTATGGTTAAAGATCATACTTCATAAAGACTCAGCAACCATTTTTCCATTCGAGAGCTATCAAATTAAATTTTATGTTTGAAACCATATAAAAATCTACCTCATGAATATTGAATACATATTCGATATTTCATTACAACTCAATACATCGTAAGCCCGAGGTATGTATTGATTCATGATTCATTTAATCATAATAAAATCTTTATGGAGAGGTCTAACTAAGATAGGTTTGTGGTCGGAGATTATCAAATATAAATACTTGGATAGAAAGGGGCTGAGGATAGCCTGATGACAGGATGGGATGTAGCCCATCAAAGGTCTGAAATTTTTTCAAGGTTAGGCCTGTTATGGAGGAAAGCATCAAATGGATTTTTGGAGAAGGAAACAAAATATTGATTGGAAGTGAGCAGTTTAAGGAACAGGGAAATCCGATCAACCTTAGCAGAGAACTTATAGCACAGATAAATCAGGGTGGCATTTTCTATATGCAACAGATGGTTAAATATTGGGAACTTTACATTCCAATATGGAAATCATACAAGGAGGTTGGTCTAAATGAGTTATGGAAAGCAGATTGGGAAAATTATATTCAATTAGTGAAAGGAATGGGGCTAAAAAGGAATGTAACAGGGGACAGCCTGACGTGGGGAAGGACGACAATGAGTGAACAAATAAACACAAACGAAGCTTATAGAGAAATCATCAAAAGAAGCTGGGGTGATGAACAAGAGTGTTGGTTCAAATACATGTGGAAAGTAAAAGTGCAGATCAAAATGATAATTCTACTGTGGTTGATATGGAGAAATAAAAATTTGACATGGCAAAACCTATAGAAAAAGGGATGGCAGGGTCCCGGCATCTGCATCTTATGTGGGGAAAATGAGGAAGATAACACACATCTTTTCTATAAGTGTTTTTTTGCCAAAGAAACTTTAAATCACTTGTGTGCCATTTTTAAATTGCCTATTCCATGTTACACTTCGACAAAAGACTGTGTGAGATGGTGGTTTAGGAGGGGTAAAATATGGAGAACTATCCCTTTTCTGTTTCACTGGCATATTTGGATTTGTAGGAATAGAAGAATATTTGAAGGTAAGAAGTATACTTCACAGGAAATTTGTATGAAGATTTACAGCTCAGTGGAATTGATAAATGTATTGAAGAATAAACATAGACCCCCTCCGGTTGATAACATGAGACTCCGGCCTTTTGAAATTTGATACCCTGCAGGTTTCTTTGATGGGGCATCTCAAAACCAGAACTGTGGTTGTGGAGCATGGTTAATGCTGACACCGGATTGCCATTACAAAATTTTCTGGAATGGGGGAAGAGGCACAAACACTAGGGCAGAAATTATTGCATTATGGGGACTACTTTGGTTTGCTTCATATCTATATCTGGAAGATTTGTGGGTTTATGGGGACTCGAAAGTGATCATTGAACATCTGAACAAAGGAACGAATCTGAATCCGGCATATCTAAACCACTGGCTGGAGCGGATATATACTTTAAAGAGTTCATTTAACCACATCATTTTTGGTCATGTGTACAGGAAGAAGAACCAGGAAGCTGATCAATTATCAAAGAGAGGTTTAAATGGCAGATTTGGTGAAATGGAATATGAATTTTTAAATTCAAATGGATCTGGAGCCGTTGGGAAGGTTAATTTCAATTAAATCTTTTAAACAAATCTAGCAGAAAGGGCAGGAAAAAGCATCACTCTTTGTCATTTTTGTGTTACTGTTTTTTCTTTCATGGAGGAATTGGTTTACAGGTTTTGGACAAAATCTTTTGAGGAAGTCAAGTATATGTGAAGAACACTTTTCAGTTTTATTTTGATACAGGATAACCAAGATATGTAAAGACTGATAGTTATGTTTATTGTTTAAATATGTCTCACAGAATGTTTTTATGAGGTCTGTTATGTTCCCTGGTACACTATATACACCAGATGTATTTTTCATGCTGAAAAAAAAACCTCAACGAAGATGCCAACAATAATACGGATTTTCAGTCGTATAGTCCAACATATAAATTCGACCTTGGTTCATCGCAT
The DNA here is from genome assembly GCA_034641835.2 of Pinus albicaulis. Taxonomy (NCBI): domain Eukaryota; kingdom Viridiplantae; phylum Streptophyta; class Pinopsida; order Pinales; family Pinaceae; genus Pinus; species Pinus albicaulis. Next base: position 1,451,373,962 of record CM076575.1, read on the forward strand.
TAATATTGATTCCCACCGCATAACATTCAATTCACATTTAATAAAAGCTAATTGGCCCACCATTTAACTTACCATCGCCAAGTACCTTTCCATCCAACGATGGATGCACCATCGCAGCCTTAACACCATAAATCAGCGGCTATCGCATTGTTAAGATGCGTGAGCCTTGTTCATCAATTTTTTTGCGAAAAAAGTGGTTTTCTAAATACCATTTATCCACGTGTCCCACGCTTAGTATTATTGCATTTTTTCTGAGGATTCTACTTACCACTTTTAAATTGTGCAAAAACCATAAATGGTTTTCAGTTTCCGCCTTCCAAAAACTTCAATTTATTATTGCTTTGAAGCCAGGTTTCAACAGGCTTTTAATTCGATTTAACCCGGGGTCAAATCGTTCCTCTCTAGCACGTCTTCCTCTGCGTTAGCTTGGGATCGCTCTCAAATTGGGTTGAACCTGGAATACTTCACCACACTAATTCAACCAACAATGTTTCCCTTTTTCTGATATCACTCTAACAACCAGAGTTCTCAACAGTTCAATTATGTGTAATAACAAAACTATAATATTGTTTGTGTCCATCAATACTCGTCGATTCATATTGAAAACCTTACCCAGGTTAAAACACATTCAATTTATGAACAGGGAATCGTGAACCAAATGTGTTCAGCGTAATGATAAGCGCCCATATCACAACTGCTCCTTTGTTATATATAATTCAATGAAAATGAATCGATTCTATCGATTTCTAAAATGGAACAGAGTTCGATCCTTATAGACCTTCAGGTAGAAATTAAAATGTTTTAAACAAACAGAGACTATGTTTTAATTAACAGAATAAAACTCTTCAGCCTCTCTTGATTTCCATACAGAACCATTCTTCATTACATATATGAAACCAATTACAAAGCATCCACTTACAAATTTCTCGTTTGGCCAGTCACACAGAATTCAATTAAACACAAGTCACACAGAGTTCCAAATTCTTCTGCCCAATTCCATTTATACACCATATGACTCAAAATGGAATGCAATTCAGAAAATCGAGTGGTTACATTGAATCAAAGGACTTACATAGAATATTTTCCTGTCTCGGCCTGATCTTCAATTTGATGGCCATTATCCTCCTACTCTGCCTCTTGAACAAAACTCTAGTTCGGAACCTCTGAACCCCTACTCTATCTTTCATGCTTTCATTTATACAAAGTGATGACCTGAATCGATTCAGGTTCCTTCACAGCTCGACAAACCCTTGAATTCCCAAAAATCCTAAATTTAGCCTAATTCTCTAAAATAATTGAAACTGCCTATCTCTTCACATTCCCAACTGATCATCTCTCTCGTGTTCTCTAATGATTAGAGAACATTTAAAATTCTTCACTATTTTATTCAAAATCACTAATAATTACATGAGAATTTAGAAATATGAGACCCCCCTATGTTTATGAAAATACAAAGTAAATTTTGAGCCTAATGCTCCTGCATCATTTCATTATATATTTGGTGGATACCCAAACTTGGTTGGACATATTACTGAACTTCGCTGGTATATAATTTCCCTTGTTGTTTAAAGTCTCCTACAATTTTCAAGGCTATGGCTATGCTATATTGTTGGTCTAGCACAATCTATCCTAAAATTAGGTAAAGTTTTCAGAACTCAGTCCTAATTAAAACCCTAGCCTGAATTCATTTATAGGAGGGTTTTTCTTCTATTTGCATACGACAGTGAAGCGTTTTTCCTTTGTGATTGGGCAATGGAGTGGAGACTTCGCATATCCTCCTCCAAGGTGAGATATTGGTTACCATCAAAATTTTCCATAGTATTTAAATAAGAATTTCTAAGTAATTTAATAAGCCTAGACTAAAAAATTTCTTCTTGCTATTTATAAGATATTCCTCGGTCTCACTTGGCTTCTTTTATGAGGCATTTTCGAGATAAAATACTTACATACTTTATTATTTCCACTTCGGCCACTGCAAGTTCTCATTTACTATTACCCTTTATAGGATCTCAATGCTAGTTTCAACTTGTTCACTCTCTACATAAAATTCTTTGTATTTAGGGTATATACGAAAAGCGTTGAAATTGGCCAGCGTTACCAATTTTTGTTATATGATTGCCTCGAATTTTTCATTAAAATGTTTGGGTAGAAGGCCGAGTTGTCATAGATGGTGCCCTATAATACTTTTTTTAAATCAATGGTTTTTCCCTTTGTTAACTTAAATCTTCATACTATATGATTTCAATTATGGTGAAGCTTGCATGGCCGAAAATGTAATTTTTCCTTCTTTATTTTAAGAAAACCAAACTATGAACTCTTCTTCTTATATGTTATTTCGAGTGAATGAAATCTTAGTCATAGTTTCTAATACCATATTAGTTCTGTTTCCCACCTATTTTCCATGGATGCACACGAGGGTATTCTTGTATATTTAAAATATGTATTTTAATTTATGTCTTCTTATGAACACATGATTCAATGTGCAATATGGTTGTGTCTTTTTCTTTTTTATGTTTAGAAAATACAAAGTAGGCCAGAGGCCTAATGGGATCTTGTCACAGGGATCCAACTAAGGTTATTTGGATTGTATAATTTATGGACATTCGACGTGGTTTTTCTTTCCCCGTTTTTTGCATGTAACTTGTTAACCTAGTAAACTTCATTTTAACAAGATTATTTACTATCTTACATATAAAACTTTTTCTCTCTATTTTAAGAATGAACTCATATATAATACAAGTGGAATGTTACTTTGTAAGATATAATGTTTGCATATTTATATTTTCCTTACTACTTGGTTAATTCTTCTATTTGAGTTAATTCTCTCTCATTTTATTTTCATATCTACCTGTATAGTGGATACCAGTGTTGGTTCTTCGATAAAGCATCTTTCCCTATTCTCTACAACAAATGAATACTTAGTATTAACTAAATAAACCCTTAAGTTAAATCCCCATTCCTCTAACCCACAATTTTCCTACAACATAACAACCTGGATACACATATATACATATAAATTTTATTCACAATAACATTAGTAAAGATTTTCCATTCACTTCCTTGAACACAGTTAGGAAAACACAAATAATCATAATGAAATCCTACTTCTTTCATTCAAAGCTCTAAACTACATAAATAATATATTTAAGACATATTTTTTTAGATATTTATATACTTATCTAAAGGTTCATGAAAATAGATTAAAGGCTGCCATGTTCCTCCCAATTGAACTATGTTTCTTAGTATTTCCCCATGAGCTCCAAATCCTCCCTACTAGAAAAACAACTCACTGGTTCTTTATCATATCACACATATCTAACCCCTAGAAATGTCCTACTAATTTCTGGTTTTCGATCTATTCTTTCTCTCCCACTAGCCCTTTATTTTAATTTGATTTCCTTTATCTCTCATAGTTTGCTTTAAACAACTTCACCCATGACATTTATCTCCAGTCATGTATTCTTTTTAGCTCTCTATTTCAACAAAGAATTGAACTGTATGGAAAAAATGGAGGATTTTTCTTTTTTGTTCTTGTCCCCTTCTTGGGTATAACTGATTGCAACTATTTTCCAAACAATTATCTTTAATATATTTCAAAGAATAATAATAAACAAAACAATTTTTATTTTTATTAATCAAAATAAATATTTACATTGTCATAACATATTACTTGTACTATTTGAATTTTCGATCACATTTCTAATATGAAATCAATCAAAGACAAATTTACCAGGTTCATCACACCTCCCCTCCCCTTAATTTGAACATCATCCTTGATGTTTTTATACTTCCATTTTCATTGGAAAAACATAGGAAAATCTTCTTTCATTTCATATTCCATATCCTAGGTGGCTTCCTCAGGCCGAAAGTGCTTCCATTGCACTTTGAGTTGGGTGATGTATTAATTCCAATGTACAGTTTCCCTTCAATCCAAAATATGTAGAGCCTCAACATGGATCTCACGTTTTGGTTCTGACTTGTACACAATTCTAATTGATAATATGAGAGGGATCATAATTGTACTTTTTCAAAAGATAAACATGAAATACATTATGAACCATAATGTGGGATATATTTTCTAGTTGTAGGCACTAGATCTACCCTAACTAGTATTTCAAATGGCCCACAAAACTAAGGGGCTAGTTTAGTGCAATTTCCCAATTTTAGGAACTCTTTTTCAGTCATACTTTAATATATACATGTTGGCCCACTTGAAATTTCCTATGTGTCATTTTAAATTCTGCATAAATTTTTTCTTATCCTTTATACTTTTGGGTTCTTGTTGATTTCCTTCACCAACTACTATGTGATCTATATATGAAGACTTGAGAGTTTATGGTGAAAATTGCAAGTAAAATTATTAGGGATTTTAATCAATTATGGAAATTTCATTAACACATTAACATGCTTTAAAACTCAGTTTTGCAGAAAATAAAGAAGACATCAGTACCATAACAGTATACACAAGACCACAAATGATGAAGGAGTTCACCCCTCTTGGGCTACATCTCCTGGTTCAGCTTCCAATGTTGGGACTCTTTCATTATGCTCAAAAATATGTGATTACACCAAGTTAAAATGCTAAAAATTCTAAAACAATGTCTCCAATGGCTCCAAAACAGTAAAAAACCCCTAGTCGGGCACTTTCTACCCTCAAAAAGGTCAAAAACTGACTGAGTTATGCTCCATAGAAGTTTTTATGCTAACTTTCCTACAATTTGCACTCTCCTGCAAATTTTTTTGCAAATTCCACCTTTTACGCCCACGTGGAGCGAAAAATTTGCCCCATGCCAGTGAGATTCCCACCACACTTGGTGTAAATTGTCTATGTCGGCCTTCAACCCGTTAAAAATGTGACAAATGGCATGTTGGGCGTCATTTATTTTGGGTGGTTTGAACCACTTTCCTGATAAAATATAAACTTTGGTTGGTGTGGGTTAAGTTTCGGTGCCATGTGGTTTATTTTGCAATAACCCTGCCCTAGGCAGGTTTCGCTCCCCTCCGCGATTAACCATGACATAAAAGGTTGACAACCATGGCATGTGCCTGGTGGAGAACCCAACCACCAGGGTGGTGGTTACTGACTCTGCCATCAATTATAACCATGGCATGTGTTAGCCAGCTTAATCGTCGGTGTTACCTGTCCTCTCAAAACTTTGGGTTCACATATATTATATGGTTTGCATTGGTGTATGAAACATGTTGCTCATTGGTTGTTAATAATATGTGGTTGAAAACTTTGGTATTATGCATATAGCATATAACATAATATTTGGGGGGGTCTAGGGTTAATCTCGGTCCCCACCCCCAACACCATTTTCATTTAACTTAAAATACAACATCTGAAACATAGGTGTTAAGAACTAACGTAATCGGGTTGGTGGAGGGCTTGGCTGATAAGCATGAGGCCTCGGTTTCGATTCCTATGGAGGCAGCTCAACCTCCCATAAAATTTTACATAGCCAGGAGGAGACCACGTGGTAGCCATCGATTGGCCCACCTGGCTCTCCATCATTGGGCCATTAACCAATAAAAACACACCATATACAAGCCAATCACAATGCCACAAGTGTCAAAAAAAAAATTCCCAACAAAAGTATAGTTAGATGCCCAGTCAGCGTATAGATTGCTGACTAGGTGTATCTACAACCATTTTCCCAAAAAAAATAGTTGTTTCCCAAATCGATCATAACGCGATATCAGGAGCATACAATGTAGGTTTTGACTGAAACGAGTTTCTTTGGATTCAGGACAATAAGATCTTCGCTTTGGCGTTATTTTCGAGCTAATCCTAGCACTTTGAATTTCGAGCATTAAACTGGTCCACTGAATCATTCCTCCCCACTGGAAGCTTTTGGACCTCCAAAATATCATTATCAATCAACAAATAGATGAGGGTACAGATCCCTCACCTTCCAATTCTTAATCCACTAAACTTTTCTTGAATTTGTCACTTTTATATTTTCATGAAAGTACATCAATTTCCCTGATTTTTTAGTCCTTACATTGTTGTCAACAATGACATCTTGTTGCAATTTCCCAGAATATGCAGAACAAAAAAATATCTTTGAAGTAATCTAAAAATTCCATCCTTGGTCTTCAATCAAAGGAATCTTATGCAATTTCAAATTCACTTCACCTTGAACTCTGTCATCATGATGTTGCTTACCATGTCTAGCCTTGCACTTGCCTTGACTCTTTACCAAATGTGATCGCCGTCGCCATGCACCATCCTTTTTCAAAGCCAAAACATTATTAAACCCACAAGAATAAGTTTTGGAACCAATTTCCTCTTTTTCAAATTTCTTTTGCATTTTCTCTTTGACCCCCACATTCTTTAACACTGGCATCTTGTTCACACCTATGTTCAACAATGATGCATCCTGCTGCAAATTCACTTCATGTTGTTTACCTCTTTTAGTAGGAAAAATGTTAGACTCCTGAAACATCTTACCGCATGTATTAGAAACCTCAATGAAATCATATTTCAAACTTGATTCATATCCTTGAAAGGCTTTAGGTTCCTCGGCATCTTTGTGTTTTAACATTAACAATGCAGAATTCTGACTATCATTAACAATCCTCTTCATTTGTCCAGCATTAACAAGAGACAAACTCAATTTGTTTCTATGTGTTGTAACAATGTACTCAATCCCATTATTGAACTAATGATATTTTTTCTCATGGCGATGAAAAATGGGTCTCCTATCATAAAGATATAGCAATTAATTTTATTTAATAATATTAATAAATATTTTCTTAAATATTTCTATAATTTATTTTTTTAATTAAAATATCAAATATTTATTTTTAAATGTACATACTCATTCTTTAACATAATATTTTTTATTATATACAAGATAAACTACTTGTTTCATATATTTCATTAAAGTCATATTTTTATTTACCCATAAATTACTTGCTCTATATTTACCATCATTAAAATATATCTTAATAAAATAACACTTTATGTATTAATTTATGATGAATTGGGATGGCATGAGGGGGACAAGTTCTCTTAAGTCCAGAAGAAAATAAAGAAGTTAAGTATTCTTGGATACTTGGAAAGAGGACAAACAATATGGCTGAAATGTATGGGCTCCTGCTTGGGCTCCAGTTGGCTAAAGAAAGGAATCTCTCCAGGAAAGCTTCCTAGGATATTCAATTCACACCATTCAATATTTACAAAGAGGATATTTTCCCAATAATAATCACATAATTCTCATTTTTAGAAAAATTCTCAGTATCCTAGATTTGCTCTCTCACAAGTGTTTCTATCACGTACTAAGAATTCAAATAAATAAGAATATGTGCAAGAAAATAAAGCGTGTATTCTTAAGGCATGTCATTTACTCACTAATGTATATTAGGATAGAAATCCATTACATGACGTATTCCCCTATGTTCCTTCTTATTGTTTCAATTGTGCATGTGGATATGATACCAAGGGGAAATTTCAATCGCACCTATCATCATTTATAAATTCCTCCTCCCACCATTACTTCGGAATTTATATGAAAAAAATTTTGGTAGGCATGCTTGTCGTCATGGTTGAGGTGGTTAGCGAAGGGTGTCTTGGCCACATGCACTGCCAGCCCTTTCATCCCTTGCATGTGGAAACACCACACTCTAGATAATATTGCAAGCTGAATTTCATCCTCGCTCTTGATCTCTTAAAGGATTTAGGGTGGTGGATGTTAATTAAATTCATTGTCGATGAGATATTTATGGTGTGGTAGGTTACAAGTGTTAGAAAATCAAAAAGACAATTTTTGTTTTTTATGTTGACAATTACTTGTGATATCATATTCTTATTAGATTTCTTTATGTTCTTCTTTATCTTCTTATCATCAAGAAATCATCAAATCAAAAGCATGAATATCAATGACACCAAAATTAGGCACTCATCCATGGATAAAACCCCCATGTAGTGGAAAACCCAGTCAAACTCTTCCAGTAATAGATTCAAATCAAATTGAGGCAAACCAAGATATTTGACTAGACAAGCAGACCTTCATCACTTCACCAAGTCAACCTTCCAAGATTATTATGAAAAATTTAGTAGTATCTTCTTTTCAACCAACTTCAATCCAGTTGCTACAAAGAATTGCGTCCCTCCAATTCCCAGAATTTTGAACCTCCTGCAACCCAGAAGCTTTGCACATGTCACAGCAGAGAGAGAAAATTCATATTCCTTTTGCTTGACAAATTTTTCCTTCTTATTCGTTGGCATTTTCTCCTTCTTCTTACGCATTTCACTCTCCTTTTTCTCCTCCTGTAATCGCATATCAAACTTGATTGATTGATTTTCCAAATGAGGTTGAGTAGCTTCCAATATATAGTGGTTTTAGGCTCTTGTTGAGGTTGACTTGTCCTTAACAAGGCTGACTTGTCTTCTTTGAGGTAAAATTGGTGGAGGAGTCCTATTTGACTCAATTTAAATAAAAAAAATATTTTATTTCTTAACAAATAAATCCTAAGAAGGTTCTATTACATGATGACATGGACTAAGACTCATGACATAAACCCTAGAAGCCTACAATGGAGGCTTTGACCTAAAAATAAAATGATAAGAGCACGAAACCCATCCTAATAAATAATTTTATTTTGTAAATAATTTTATTTTTATTTATTTTGACAAATATATTACATCATGACTCAAATGAAATTATGAAGATTGACACTAGTTACATTCTTCAACACTCCCTCTTAAATATGTAGGTATTCATAATTACATATATATAAAGGTACATGGAATATCTCAAATTGATTTGTTCTACAAAGAGTCACAACACATGTAGTGCTATAGATTAGATACTTGAACAAGGTATCTAACCAGTTGGGACTAAGGTGTATTCTAAGTGTTAGCCACTCTAGGTACCATCAGACCTCTACTCTAACACCAACCCAGGGATCTATGTATCGTATCCAAGGTTGTATCTCCATAAGACCAATGATACTCTCCCTACTTTGGGATCTATATATCATCACAGGTTGTCCAGATGTCCTCCTAAGCATCTTTCTTCCCCAACATGCTTCATCTCTCACTATACACCAAATCAAATATATCCACTAGTCCAAGCATGCTTCAAAATGTTCAACCTTCTTATGGAGAGATTTGCACAAACACAACCCCAATTAATAATAACCTATATATATATATAAGGAATTATATATCTCCCTAGTTTAAAGGGAGGGCATAATAAAGGCCTTGAACAAAGAATAAAGATCATGTCTAAATCATTATAGATATATATTCATGAGTGGAAAATTTGTAAACAAGACTTGGATGTTCTATAAGAAGTGTTAAGACCGAGTTTGATGATGATATAGAAGTTAAAGAATAAAGCTTCCCAGATGTGTTTGGAAAATATGATGAAGACCTAAGCAACATCGGTGTATTTAAGAACCCCAGAGGTATAAGTTAAATTATATATATAGTTTTGAATGTTCGGTGTATTTGAATAGTGAGTGTGAGGTGAAGAGGTATGAGTGTGGGGTGGAGATGAAGTCTATACATTCAAAACTTAGAACGGATTGAACACAGGTAGCTCAGAGGTGACCCGGGTGGCCAACTCTGGCTCCTCTTGAATTGGTACTCCCGTATCCATAGGTTGCATGTGATCTTCCTCAGTGATATCAACAATTTTCCTAGGCACCATGACTCTTGCTTTCTTGGCCTTAGGGGTAGCTATGAGTGGTTTGGGTGCTTTACTCTTTTGGATTGGAGCTACTATGGTTGTTGGGGGTGAAATAAACATGGTGGATGGTAGGGCGGTGATGAGAGGTGAAACCATGGAAGGTGATGTAGAACTTGAGGACCGAAACTCTGAAAAAATGGGAAATACAGGAGAAGCACTTGTGAGATTTTGCATTACCCAATTGAAGCCATTTACCCTTGTGTCCAGCTCCGCTAGTATGGGTGTTAGTTGTAGCCAATACACTCTACTCATTGTCTCATCCAGTGTCTCCCCTGGTAGTTCTCTTGGAAACATGCCCTCGAATGAGTAGTGATGGATTTCTCTTCTGATCTCTATTCCCACCCTCGGCCAGGAATAGACTTCTGTGTGGAATTCCTTTTCATCAACCTGAAACTTTAACGGTCTCATCTTAAACATTGTTTCATCCATGCAGGTGGGCCTGATGTATGTATTCTTGTGAGTGACCCTGAACCATATCTGGGAGGAATATCTATTCAGCAGACTCCTCAAAACCCTTTTCTGCCTTGCCAATATATCCACCATTTTCCTATACTAGAATCTGAATGCCTCTTCATTTACCTCCTTGGTATTGGGGTCTCCCGAGATTTTCTAGGGTGTAAACTTCATCACTATTGGTTGACCACTTGTGATTTCCACAAGTTGTCTCACCCCGAGGTGAGTCAATTTCCACATTGCAAATGCCATGATGAGGTAGCCATAGATGAACCTAGTGGCTCTTTTGTAGTTATCTTCGCAGGCTTCAAACAGTTTGTTCAGTAGAAATGTACACCAGTTTAGCTGGGTTCCCTAGAGGTAATGTTCTACAACTAAAATGGTGTCGAGGGTACATTCACCCTTCATATAGTGCCTCATGGTCTTGTCTACAATCAGGTAACAAGAAAATTTAACTGTTGGGCTGTTTATGAGGTCTATCTTCTTTCCTTTCCCTCCTCCTTTAGTGTCATATTTCTTATATTAGTCACAATCTCTCGCCTTCTTTGCTCTCTTGGAGACATTTTGGAACACCGTGGAGACATCCATTCCTTTTGCTGATAATCCCATCAGCCTGTGAATATCTTCTACATGTATCGGTATCTCCCTGCCTAGCCATAGTGACCCATTCTAGAGTCTGCTCAACGGGAATTTCATACACTGCATTGTTGCTCCTGTGGTTCTGAACACTGGGAGCTTCCTGAGGTTCAGTATTGTCGACTGTTGGATACCTATGAACTCTAGATTTAGCCTTGCTGCTTCCTCTCCTCCTTTCGTAGCTTAATTCTCTATGTAAACCTGCCTCTTCATAGCCGGAAACTGGTATGAATCTATGAAATTTGTGTTGATCAGTGACGCATTGTCATACTTTCCCACCAGCGATTCCATTTTCTGAATTCTCTCATCGAGCTCAGGCTCGACGACTACTGGTGCTACCTTGGTCGACTTTGATCTTATTTTGTACACTTGCAGTGTTACCCCTGCTCTTTCTTTGTAAATTCCTGCTACTGGATTCTCTCTTTGAACTTCCTCTAATGAGATTTCGCTTACTTTTGTTGTTGTTTCTTGTTCTAACTTGGAATTCTCCAACATTCTTGTGCTTTTTTCTTTCATGCGGGTTAAGTAATGTAACTGGCACTAATGAGGTTGATAAGACCTCATAACTAATTAATTTTTCTGCCTCCCTCACGGCTATAATCGTGTGATTAGTTACCGCGATGAGGTGTGTTATGAAATGGCTGACTGTGACTTCGGGATTTGGGTAGACATGATGGGTAATGATTATGGCTTAATATGGAAAAATTATTATGGTATGGATGTTACTAATTATGGAAGTTAATTTTCAAATCCGAGTAATCCTACGGACTGACATCGGCATAATGGGCCATGATGATGGAATGATGTTTGACACATTTGGCTACTGACATGGATGACACACTAGACACTACCCTCCCCTCGACAACAAACGGTTGCGATGCGATTTCCGCATCGCAACAATGAGTTTCCTCTTGTTATTGCAGTTTGTGCTTTATTGTGATTCCTATCTATTCTTGTCTCAGGTGCGAGAGAGTTATTGACTCTATCTATCTCTATTCTACCCTATGGACTCCTCTCAGTTGCGAGAGTTATTTGAAAAGGAAATAATGAAACATACTCGTGATAAGGCTTCAAGCGTGTGCCATTTTCCCATCCTGGTAACACTTTGTCATCCAGTTGTGCTAACCGAACCGCTCCTGAATCTCGAATTTCAATTACATGGTCATTAGGGGAAATTTTAGGTCTAAAATGGGCCTCCTAAGGAAATTATAAAATAATAGTGGAAATAATAAAATAATATTTGATTACATCATCAAATTTTAGAAAGAAAAAAGAAAAAACTACTTTTTCAACTAGTATTTTCAACTTATCTCGTAAAGTTTTTACTCAAATTTCGAGCGGGAGTGCTCGTTGGATGCAAAATTTAATTCATCATGCAAGGAGTACCATGTTGCATACTTTTGATGGACCCTGCTACAAAAAAAATGAGAAATACATGAAAAACGTGATAGCATTCACGTTTTTCAATGTATTTCTTATTTTTTGTGTAGCAGGGTCCATCAAAAGTATGCAACATGGGTACCCCTTGGATGAGGAATTAAATTTTGCATCCAACGAATACTCCCACTAGAAATTTGAGTAAAAACTTTGGGATATAATATGAAAATATGAGTTGAAAAAGTAGTTTTATTATTTTATTATTTTTTAATCTTTTTACCCTTTTACTTCAAAAATGGTGAATCATCCCCCATGGTTGACATCATCATCTTGAATCCTATTGGTTCTTATAAAGCTTATTTTGGTTGTACATTTTTCTTAGGAGGCCCATTTTAGACCTCAAAATTCCCCTAATGATGGTCCCATTCAATGCATTCTGAGCCTACCTAGGAACTTTTGGAACTTTCTGTCATACAATAAAACTTTTCCTCTGACTGTAAACGTTTTGTGTTTGATATGATGGTCATGCCAAGATTTCTATCTATCTTTTTTTACTGTCTGATGGAATTCTGCCAGAAACCTGTCCTCTTCAAGTTCTTGTAGCTCATGTAGGCGCTCTTGATTGAGTCTTTCGCTGTTAAATGTAGTGTTGAAGCGGATTAACATACTCGGTCTGATAAATTCAGCAGGTACCACTGCTTCCCTCCCATACACCCGCTGGAAAGGAGTCTGGTTGTGCAGTCTTTTCACAGTTTTCCTGTACGCCCATAATTTTTTTGGTATGTGCTCATCCTAGTCATCTCGATTAGCATTGAAAATATTTATTAATCCCTTTTCTAGGATCTTATTAAATGCTTCAACTATTCCATTTCCGTGAGGATGGTACAGACTGCTCTTATGATGTTGTACCATAAAATTTTATAACAGAGATTTGATTGTTGTATTGATGAAGTGTGTACCTTGATCATTGGTTAGACTTCTGGGGCAGCCAAATCTGCTAATGATATTTTCAAAAATGACCCTGGCTATTTTTTCTTCCATGCAATCCTTCACTGGTAATGCTTCTTCCCATCTAGTAAGATAATATGTTGTGGTAATTATGTACATTGTCTTTGAATGTCTTGCGACAAGTATGATTGGTCCTATAAAATCAACTACCCACTTCTCAAATGGCTACAATTCTTGTACAGGTTGAAGTGGTAGCTCATCTCCGTGTGATGGACGTCCCGTTCTTTGGTAGATGTCACATTTATTTACAAATTTTTCACTGTCCTTGTGTATTGTGGGCCACCATAACCCTACTTGTAATATCTTTCTTATGGTGGGTTTTACACTGACGTGACCCCCCGCAACTCCACAATGACACTCCCACAATATTTCCTCCATTTCATGGTCCATGATACACCTCTGCAAGACCTAGTCTAATCCCATATTATACAGTTGTCCTGCTATTAACTAATATTTGGTTGCCTTTACAACAAGATTTCTTCTTTGTGTCGCTGAATATTCAGTCAGGCACTGTCTAGTAGCCAGATAGATTTCTATCTGATCTAAATAGTATGGGATGGATTCTACTCTACAGAGATCAGATTCTGGAAGTTGATCATCCAGGGACCCTCCATTCTCTCTGTTTTCCAGCCTTGATAAATGTTCAGGACCCACATTAAGTCTCCCTTTTTTTACTATCACTTCAAAGGTGAACTCCTGGAACAGTAGGAGCCATCTACAGATCCTTCCTTCAAGGACCGGCTTGTTAACTAGGTACTTCAATGTTGAATGGTCCGTGAAGAATTTTAATGTATCTTGACAGATGGGTGGGTCTTGCATTCAGTATCCCTGGTTTAACAGTGATCTCAAATTCATACTCCCGGAATAAAAACAACCATCTTAAAATATTTCCTCTTAATACAAGCTTATTAACCAAATACTTCAGTGTAGAATGATCTGTCAACATCTTAAAATGTGACCCCAGCAAATAATGTCTAAACTTTTGCAAATCATACACCATGGTTATTCCTTCCCTTTTTGTAGTGGTGTAAATTTTTTTTTGCTTTAGACAGCTTCCTACTTGAAAAATTTATAGGATGATCAATATATCCTTCACAAGGTTGTGAAAATACCACTCCCAAAGCTATACAAGAAGAATCTACATGGACATGGAATTCCTTATTCCAATTAGGGACCACTAGTATCAGTGCAGCTACCATCTTTTCTTTCAATAAGTCAAGGCACGTCTGACATTCCTCATTCCATCGAAATATTACATCATTATTCAAAAATTTCCCCATAGGAGCAGTAATCTGTGTATACCCCTTGATGAACTTGCTGCAATACCTAGTATGTCCCAACATAGAGTGAATTTGTCTTACTATCTCAGGTGGAGGAAAATTCACAATAATAGCAATCTTCATGGGGTCCACCATTAGTACTTGCTTACAAAAAATATGTCCAAACAAGATGCCGAAGGGTGCACAAAATATGCGCTTTTTTAAGTTCAAAGAGATCTGATATTGTCTACATGTGTTGAGCATAAGCCTTAAACTCCCAACATGTTTTCTCAACAATCCAAATATTTTCTAGTCATCAAAGTATACCTCCAACAACTTGTGAATGTACACCTTAAAAGTTGCGATCACCACCCTAGAAAATATATCATGGGCATTCTTCAATCCAAAAGGCATTATTGTGCACTGATATGAGCCCCATTCTATAGCAAATGTGGTCTTATGTCGATCTTCAGGTGCAATCCTAATCTGATGATATCCTGAGAATCCATCGGTAAATGAGTAAAATTTTTGTCCTCCAACATTGTCTAGTAGCTCATCTGTGAAAGGGGTGGGGAATGGATCATGTAAACATGCATCATTTAACTTCCTTAGATCAACATAGATCTTAATTTCTCCTTGATTCTACTTCTCTTGCACCACCATAGTACACACCCATTTTGATTCTTCTACAGGTTCAATAATCCCTATTTTTATCATCTTATCAAGTTCTACTTTCACTTTCTCCTTATACTTTGGGTTTAGTCTATAAGGCATTTGTTTGACTGGATTTGCATCAGGATTCAAAGGAGTGTTCATGACTCCAAGATCTCCTATTATACCCTTCATCTCTAAAAACTTGATGGGAAACAATTCCTTATATTCATGAAGTAACTCTGTAACTTTACTGATTGTTTCTTCATCCCAATAATCTCCCATAGTTGAAAAATTGGGATCCTCCCCTGATCCTATGTTTACCTTCTTAGTCTACAGTGGCTTTGTTATGTCTAGTATCTCTATCTCAGGTCCAGTGACTTCATGGTGTCATTTTGACTCTGTTATGTTGATGTTGTGAGGATCTTCTTCTTCTCCATCTACAATAATGTTATAGTATTTCAGTGCATGTTCTATCTACGCAGCCCAATCGGGTTGTTGCCATGACACTAAGGTGATATTCTCAAAAATATTATTCTTGACTTCCTAAAGGGCCCAATATGTGTGTAGGAAATCATCCTGAAAGATGAATGTTAATATGAAGCCATCAACCATGTCTTCCCAATTATCGGTGCCATGTCGAAGCTTTGTTTCTAGGTACCAGTTCTTAGGGATTGTCTCCAATGTATCAATGAATCCATGTACCCACTCTTGTTGTTTAATCTCCTTCCATGTTGAAGTGCATAATTGGATATGCTCCCTAGGATTAGTTTTGCCATCATATTTTATCTATGTTTCTATTTCTATCTGTCCAGACCTTATCCACATCAATCTTCAACATTCCTGCCAACCTCCTATATTCGTCTTGTGTGCATTCCACCATCTATCAGGGGCAGCTTTCAGAGCTACATCCAAGGCTAACAACCTTTGATTTTATTAAACCTATTCTTCATAATTAGTAAGAAAAGTATTCACATCTCCTATGCCATCATAAGAAGGTGGGTCACATACCTCAGACTTGATACAACAAACTGATTTGGTAATTCTTAAACAACGCCTTGTGGATACTACATGCAACCTATTCTTCCCCTTTTCCAACTCTTCTTCTGAATCTGAGGTACAATAACTATCATGCTTCCAACTCAAATTTCCTTGTGTAGTATGGTTAACCCAATCGTATTCCTTCGTTGTCATTTGATAAATGTTTTTTATGTTTGTTGCGTAGTATTCTTCTTTGACTGGTTCTATGTATCTTGCACCTTCTGATGGATCCAAGGGAAAAATCACCCGCATATTGTTTCCTTCAAATATCATTTGTCTCTTCTTCAGATTAAGTATGGCCATATTTTCAAATTCCTAGTCAAGTCCAAGAAATGAAGTATAAGGGTTACTGTCATCAACAATCTCTATTACTTCAAAATCAGCACTAGTGCACACTCCTTCAATGTCCACTATGACACCTGGTAGTATTCCCATAGGAAAGATATTTTTCTTATTTTCCGTCCTTTATTGAATAGGTGACCACTATAGCTTCGGCTTACCCATCAATTCCCATGTCTTCTTCTTCAATACATTAGCATCATATCCCAAATCCAAAATAACTTGGTCCATCTCCTATTCTCCTATCTACGCACTGAGCCTCATCTCTCTTCCATTTCTCTTCTGATGATGCAAATTTTTGAACATGCGCATCTCAATTCATAGTGTTACTTTTGATGCACATGAATCTATCAAATCTTGCATCCCTTCTACATCCTTTTTATCCCTTAACAATTTCATAAAAGTCTGTAGAAAATACCATAAAATACTTACTTGGCTTGCCGCATCCTAGTCTTGTGTCAGAGCTCGATCATGTGTCAGAGCTTTGTTCTGCATCAAAGATGATGATGTGTCACAGTTACTTTGCTGATCTGTCTTTGGTTGTGCATTGGAGGTCAAAGCTATAGCATCCATAAAAAAATTCTTTGCTTCTATAAATACTCCTTTTTCTTTCTAAATATAAAAAATAGGAACTTTCTCCGCAATCTTTATAACCCATGAATATTCAAATTCCTTTTTTCCATCATCCTTATCACTACCTGTTGCAGCTCCACTTCTAGTAACAATACTGATTCGAGGTTTATCGGTCCTCCTTTCAGCAGTCATCATCTGAAAATTCTGCATCGGTTGTTGGTTCATCTTTTTTTGCATATTTTCCATAAGTACAGGACATTCTTCAATTACATGGTCAAAGGATATACAATACTTACATGTCGTAGTGGGATTCTGGCAGTATCTTGCAAAATGACCTAGTTGGTCATAGCTATAACAAATGATCTATCCACGTCCTCAACCAGCTCCACCACCTCGACCTCTTCCTTGGTAACCTCCATGACCACCATGTTGTCCATTATCCTCATGTCCATGCTCTTTTTCTTACATTCTATAAGTGTCAGCATTGCGCTCCATCATTAGGTCATAACTTTGATAATTATTTTCATCATGTCCTACTGATTTACAGAATTTGCAAAATAAATTCCTTGGAGTCCATGATAACTCTTTCTGCTATATGCTTTGTATCTCTTTCCACTTCATGTTGCGTCACTCTCTTGCTCAGCTTTAATTTCTCTTCTTCCAAACATAAGTAAACTAGCAATTTGATTGCATCGTAATACTCCATTTTCATATAGAAGCACCTTAATCCAAAATTTCAAATACTTTAAGTACTTGCCTCTTTGTCCTTTGAAGAATCATCATTATGATTCGTTGTAGGACACGGTCAAGTCTACTGTGAACTCAGTGATGAATCCTCCCAAGATGTTATCAATCTAGAAGTCAATATCCCTTGAAATCCCATTGTCAATTCTCTTGAGTCATTGTGTCAATTCAGGATTCCACACCGTAGGTTCATCACCCTTAAAACAATCATTTCTTTTAGAAAACCTCGATATCTGCTCAAACAGCTCAGTAGGAAAGGAATCGAAGAAAATTTAATATTTCTCTATGAAACTATACTTCTATATATAAGCTTTGAATGTTAGACGAGGATTTTTGATTTCTTGATCTACAAATTCTTTCTCTTTCAGGACTATCCAACCTTGAATTTCCTTCTTCAACGGGTGCCACATCCACATATCCCTCAAACAGATCCCAGTCCTGGAAACAGAACCATTTTTTGGTTTGATTTGGGCTGACCCAGGTTCGATCTTACGGTGCACCAACAAAAACCCTAATCACTAGCCCTTTCAGCAACGACCTGCAAGCAGATCGCAGTCTCACCCAAAGTGACTATGGGTGGATACAGAACTAGGTTTCTGCAACCTTGAGGGACAAGGAGATGTGGTATTTTTCTGTTATCTTCAACTTACATCTTATAAATTGCTTCGCCACATTCATATAAATCACATAAACATTCCATAAAAACCCATAAGCCATTACTGCATTATCATAAGATGCAACCATAATAACTACTTCGCAACAACATATATTAAGAAAATATATACAGAAAACACATCATAACACCATAATATCTTCCACCAAATTGCTTCTTTATTATGATAAATCTTTGAATACAATCAATCTCGACCTGCGCACTAAGTTGCAGACTCTTCCAAGGTATCTGTGCAATCAATTTTAGAGCCTTCCCTTTTCCACAAAATACATATCACAATTCACCTTAACTCTCTGTCATCTCATGTGTTATCTCCTAAACATAGCATTACATCCCTTTATATATTATTACATCATCATTTTATATCATTACAATACCATGGTCCAAATACCATGGGCTCCCCAAAACAAGCAAATATGACCCAAAACCCTTTATAGCATAGTGTGTTTTACAAAAAGGAGGGGCTTCGACCCATCCCGAAGCCCTTATGGCACCACATGGTATATTTAGAATGCTTCAATGTGCGGTCCACTTCACACTCTGCCCCTCAAAATGTGGATTTCTTAGCCAAAATCTAGGCCAAGTTGGGTTGCACCCAACAGATATCTACAAATATGTAATGTGCATACTAAAGAGGTCGTAGTGTTGTAAAGGAGAAAATATTTAAGGGGAAATGCTCAAAATTGTTACTGCAATTGTGGGACATATTTAAATATTTTTTGTAAGTGTTAGACCTGATTTCATTTCATTCATTCAGTTTTAAGCTTATATTATTTTCTCTCTCCATAGTCGATTTGATTATCATCTTCTTATGTTCTATGATTTGATTCCTGAATATTAGAAAGTTAGTAATATTATAGTTCTGTGATTTTATTTCGTGAACAAACAATAAATTTATTTGCATTTCCTTTATCCATGTTGATTTAATTTCAATTGTTTAAATTCGGTCACTTCTGCCTCTAGTGACTTGTGTCCTAGGGTTAATTCTGATCCGAACATAAATTTCATCTGAGTTCCTATGGTTTAATTCGAGGAGTTTAGATTGTAATTGATGTTATTTTTATCTTAATTAAATTAAAATATATTTTGTAACAGTTTCAAAAGTGTTCTCATATTTTGTTATTTAGTTATTATTTTGATTCATAAATAAATGACTCAAACATTATCTAACCTTTTGAAATTGTTATAGTTGTATTTTCTCTTGCATTTTTGGCTGAAAAACGGTAGATTAAATAGCATTAGTTAGCAAGTTATTTGGTATTTCATTCAATGGTACTTCTTGGTGTTATTTATTCAAAATGAGACTAGTTTGATATGTCTTCATTTCGAAAGGTAGAAAGCTTACATTTTTGTAGTTTTATCCTTTGTTTTATATCATCAAGGATACTGATATTTCTAATTGTTTTTTTAGTTTACAAATAGTACTTAGTTTGCATCTGAAACATTTAGCATAATATGCATGCATATTTACATATATTTTTGCTATTTAATTTGTTTTTTGGCTTTTATATTATTTGTATTATATCTATGTATATTTTGTATTATATTCTCACATACTATGCTAATTTGTAATTTATTTTAATTGATTCATTAACCCTTTGTTGAAATAGATAGATTAACATAGGTAGTAGTTTTAGGTAAATTTTAGGATAACAATAGGATAAAGCCCTTGTATTTTCTTCATAAGAGGAGGAGGAAAAAGGTCAATGAAGCCTTAAAACCCATCAATATTGACCACACTAGACAGCTTGGACTATTTAAAGAGCCTCGATCTAGGTCACTTCTCCCTTGTTGACTAGAGTGCATAAAACCCGCGTCAACAAAATGGGGCTAGAAGGAGGGCCTAAGGAAAAATTAATTGATTAGATCATTGAATCCTCAACCTTTGTTATTTCCATATATTTTCCTTCTTCTTTGTGTTGTTTCACATGTTCTTGAAAGTAGGTTAGAAGGAAAGCTAACCTATTTGGAGTCACTTTATTTATTGTTGCATCTAATCAATGGCTCCCGCCTAGTCCTTTGTATGTGAGGACACTTTTAGTTTTGCATTACCAAACATTCCTCACAAGACAGTTCATCTCTTTTCAAGACTCACATTTTACGATGAAGGGAACATACCCCTTACTTTTCGCGATAGGATTGCAATGCATTTTTCATTTGCAAATCTGACACATCAAGGCTATAATTGGTATTCTTAGATTCGTGACAAGATTGCGGAAAGGCTTGAGGATTCATATTTTGAATTTTTTTATCAAAATGGTAAGGTAATTCTTGCCTCACTTTTTAATGAAAAATTTCCAGGTAAGCATGACTTGTTTATTTTTAATTTCAAGATGCTCCAATTCATTTTATTAATTGGATATTTCTTTGTTATTGAAGGATTGGAGCTAATTTGATGGTTACATTGGAAATATGATTATACTTAGTGTTGTGACCATTGATTAGTTTAGGGTAGGTTTAGAATTAGATTAGTCTTTGTTTTACTTTTACCCTTTCTTGTTGAATAATTTAGTTGTGAAATATTTCTAATGATGAAGCGAAGGACGAACCACCATCACGACATCATCAAGGAATTCCATTTACATTTGATTCTTTCACTTTTATTCTTATTTATTATGAGTTGATTAATAATCATTGAATGAGGATTCTTTAAGTGAATCAATCGTTCACTAAAATTATCTCATGAAAATTTAATTGTTGTGGTTCTCCTTTTCTTTGAAATGAACATCATAACTACACATTTACTTTTCATTTCTATAGCACTTGATTTATTTGGTGCATAATAAAAGGTCAAATCATCAACATCTAGCACAACGTGAAATAAAACTTTTAAAGCCATGTACATATTTATATCATTAAAACATTAAAGGGGTAAAATATGTAAGTTTTTAAAATTTCATATTATCCTTATGCCTTGATCCTTTTTATCATTTTTGGCTTGCAATTTGATCTACACATTAGTGGACGCTCATATTTTTTGGGCCTATTTTCATGCTTTTTCTTTGCTTTGACATTTTTAGGTTTCCTTGGTCCTTATCTCATAGCTTTGAATGGGGGTATATTTTAACATTCCCAAGTTCTCTTTGGCATGATTATTGGGTAGACATTTTATCCTTTCTTGTACATAAATGAGATATTATCTTTAAGAAAATATTTTATGCGAATATGTTTTCCTTATGCTATATGGGTATGTACTTTGTAAACTTATTATTGAATTGTACTCAAATATTGTCTTAATATTTCCACCATAGTTTAAAATAATTTTCTTAAACCCAAGAAAAAGATCTTCACATAATAGTTTACTTAATAATTTCATGAGTGTCTTTGGGGTAGCAAGACTGACTAGTCAAGATTAGTCACTGAAAACTTTTTACTTCATCCCTTTAATCTTAAGAGTGTATTTTTCTCCCCATATATTAAGTTATCCATTAGAGGTTAATCATAATTAGAGTTTATTTTAGTATAAAAGGATTAACTAAGGGATAGGAGGTCTCATTACAAGTCGACCTACCATGATCATGGGTCCTAATAAAAGTGACACTACCATTATTAGTTACCAAGTCAGGGTAATGAATTTCAGATGCAAAGTTGAAAGACAAGAGGTCTCATCATAAGTTAGCTTGTTCATTATTGTTAGCTCTTATAAATGGCACCATTGTTAGCTAGTTACCAAACTAAGAAAGAAATCTTCAGTTGATTTCTAATAAAACTCACAAGTAAAGTAAGAAATTTAAAAAAACTATGAATCAGTATTTGATCGATGGAATTAAGGCATTTCATCAGGTTAAAATAAATCTCTATCAAGGCTATAGATGACTGTGGGCAGTAATGGCCATGCTTGTGATATAGAAGTTAACCTAATAGCTAGTATTTACTTGGTTGTCTTATCTTTTTTCTAAACTTATTATCAATAAAAGTTACTAATTGCATTTATGGGTTTATATTTTATCTTATTTTTGAATTATGGTGGAAATTATTTGGGCATATTGTAAATTTCCAATTGTTGTTCATACAAATCAAAGATGAAACTTTACAGGTTACTTGAGGAACAGCATCTCCCAATATCTAATTTTTATTCCTTGACTTTTATAGGTTTCGGATCACTTATCTAGAGATAAATGTTTCACCCATTGAGTCGCCATTTTTTGGCCCACCAACAACTCCCCTACATTTTGACTCAAAATGAAAGGGGCCCCAACTTAAAGTTTTGGGAAATTCCCCCTCTTATTTGCATTTGATTGTTTGGTTTTGAGTGGTTTTGAATTGATCTCTTTCAATTGCCTCACTCTTTTTGACAATTTTTTTTTTAGTGAATGTAATTTTAATGTGTTTCATTGTAATTTAAATGTTGATTGTTTTTCCTTTTTAATGCTTTGTTTTGATCAATTCTTTTTTAAGTCATTTAATCCTAGTTTATTTCTAAAATCCACATAGTTAGAAAATCATGTAAAAACACACAAAATAATAAATTTTATTAATGTGCCATATTATAAATTTTATTTGCATGGTATTATGTATATTTTTATTTGATTCAAAATGTAATACAATACAAATATATTCCTTGTAAATATGTAATTGAAATAATATATATATATATATATATTTAAAACACAACACAATATATATTATAAACTTTAATCTATGTGTGAATAACATTAACTCGAACCAATTAATATTTCAATGAATATAAGAAATATAACATTACAGTGTGTATATCATGTTTTATATGTTACTTTTATCATATATTAACTAATTCAAACCTTCTTGTATTTTATTTCCGTCTTTTCGCATGTTATATTACATACTTTGTAATCATATATGATTTTACCCATCTTGGATCAAACTTTACACAAAATCAAAATTTTGAGAAGATGCTAGAATAAAGCAATCAAGAGTGAAACAGAAATAGGATTTCCTAAACCCATGATTCTCGATAGTCGAAGGGTCTTATATCGCGCATGTATACGTGCACGGAATTGATTGTTTTCCCATGAAATTGTAGCACCCGTAAAATTTAAATGTTGTTTTTTTACTACGAGACTCATTTACAAATTGTGGGTTGGACAAAACTCTTGATGTATATAAGCTTAAATTACTATAACACAAAAATCAATCTACATTGTTAATAACTTTTTGTGCTTACACTAAAATCGATGCATATTGTTAATCCAATCACTTTAATATTAATGTACCGTCATATATCCAATTACATCAAATCATAAATCAACATATACATTGAAATCAATGCATTTAATGCAAGCAATCAAATAAGATTAGAAAATAACTTCCACATTGAAATCAATGCACCTAATGCAATCAATCAAATAAGATTAGAAACCAACATCTACACTGAAATCAATGCATTTACTCAAAGCAATCAAATAGGATTAGAAATCACCATCTACACTGAAATCAATGCATTTAGCGCAAACAATCAAATAGTATTAGGAATAATCTATATTGAAATCAATGCATCTAGTGCAAGCAATCAAATATAATTATAAATCAACGTCTAAATTGAAATCAACACATCTAGTGCAAGCAATCAAATAGTATTAGGAATCATCACCTACATTGAAATCAATACATCTAGAGCAAGTAATCATATATCATTAGAAATAAATATCTACACTAAAATCGATGCATCTAGTGAAAATAATCAAATAGGATTATAAATCACCATCTCCACTTAAATCAATCCATCTAGTGCAAGAAATATTCTTCCCTCTCTCCACCCTCCATCCATATCTATATCCCCATCCATCTTTTTTTTTTGTCTCTATCTCACCCCCTAAACACACACGTTCTCACACTCGATATATATCGTTCTCTTTGTCGATCACCCTCTCTCCCCATCTCTCTCTTCTTCCCTCTCTTCCCCTTCTCTCCCTCTCCCCCGCTAATATCTCTCTTTCCTCCTTTTGTCCTCTCTCTCTCTCTCTCTCCATATTCCTTATCACTCACTCCCTCTCTCTCTAGGAACCAACATCTACACTGAAATCAATGCATTTACTCAAAGAAATCAAATAGGATTAGAAATCGCCATCTACACTGAAATCAATGAATTTAGTGCAAACAATCAAATAGGATTAGAAATCATCTACATTGAAATTAAGTCATCCAGTGCAAGTAATCAAATATAATTATAAATTGACATCTACATTGAAATCAACACATTCAGTGCAAGCAATCAAATTGTATTAGAAATCACCACCTACATTGAAATTAATTCATCTAGTGCAAGTAATCAAATATCATTAGAAATAAATATCTACACTAAAATCGATGCATCTGGTGCAAATAATCAAATAGGATTAGAAATCACCATCTCCACTTATATCAATCCATCTAGTGCGAGATATATTCCTCCCTCTCTCCACCCTCCATCCATATCTATATCCCCCTCCATCTATTCTTTTTTGTCTCTCTATCTCACCCCCCTAAACACACGCGCTCTCATACACCATATATATCAATCTCTTTTTCAATCACCCCCTCTCCCCATCTCTCTCTTCTTCCCTCTCTTCACCTTCCATCTATATCTCTATCTTCCCCTTCTCTCCCTCTTCCCCATTAATATCTCTCTTTCCTCCTTTTGTCCTCTCTCCCTCTCTCTCCATCTTCCTTATCACTCTCTCTCTCTCTCTCTCTCTCTAGAAACCAACATCTACACTGAAATCAATGCATTTACTCAAATAAATCCAATAGGATTAGAAATCGCCATCTACACTGAAATCAATGCATTTAGTGCAAACAATCAAATAGGATTAGAAATCATCTACATTGAAACCAATTCATCTAGTGCAAGTAATCAAATATAATTATAAATCAACATCTAAATTGAAATAAAAAAATTCGGTGCAAGCAATCAAATTGTATTAGAGAACTCTATCGTCCCCCTCTCTCCCTCTCTCTCCATCTTCCTTATCACTCTCTCTCTCTCTCTCTCTCTCTCTCCACCTTTCTCTCTCTATTTATTTCTTCCCTCTCTCTCCCCTCCAAGTCCATCTCTCTTTCCCTCCCTCTCTCCACTCTCTCACATCCTCTCTCTTCCCCTTCCTCTCTTTACCTCCTTATCACTCTCTATATTTCTTATTTCCTACATCTCTCCCCCTCCAACTCCATCTCTCTTATCGATCCCTCTCTCCTCCTCTCTCTCAATTCCTCTCTC
Source organism: Pinus albicaulis (assembly GCA_034641835.2). Classification (NCBI taxonomy): domain Eukaryota; kingdom Viridiplantae; phylum Streptophyta; class Pinopsida; order Pinales; family Pinaceae; genus Pinus; species Pinus albicaulis. The sequence goes on from CM076575.1 coordinate 1,451,399,588, forward strand.
TCGTCCTTCCTCTCTCTCTCTCCCCTAAATCCCTTTCTCTTCCCTGATCTCTCTCTCTCTCTCTCTCTCTCTCTCTCCAATACTCTCTTTTCCCCCATCACTCTCCTCCTCTCTCTCATCCTTCCTCTCTCTCCCTTTCTCTCCCACCTCTCTCTCTCTCTTTTCCCTCCAATCCTCTCTCTTCCCCCATATCTCTCTCTCTCTCTCTCTCTCTCTCTCTCTCTCTTCCCCCATCCTTTTCTTTCTCTCTCTCTTTCCACCCCTCTCTCTCTCCAACTACATTACTATATCCCTCCCTCTCTCCTTCTCACTTCTTCTCTCCCCCTTCTTTCCATACATCTTATTTTGTCTCTTTATCTCACCCCTAAACATACACACTCTCTCTCCATCTCTCCCTTATAACTCTCTCTCTCTCTTTCTTCTTAGTTATGTAAACTAATGAACATAAATATTTGTAAATATAAAGCACATTATGGAGTAAATATGAAAAGAGGTTTTATTTACTTAACATACCTCTAGTTTATTTATATTTTTATTTATTTACCATACCCCTTTTCTTTACTATGGTATTTGGCCCATGGGCTTGTTATATAATTACATTTTTATTTATAATCCTATTTGATATATTGTTATTTATTTACCTTACCTCTTTATGCATATTTTATATTTATTTATTTACCATACCTATTTATATATATTTTATATTTATTTATTTATTTATCATACTTTTTTATACCTCTTTTATATTTATTTATTTACCCATGGTATTTGGCCCATGGTATCAATATTAATTTCTCCCATGGTATTCGTCCCATAGGCTTCATCTAAATAAAACCTCTTTTTAAAGTTTTTTTAAATATAAAAAGTTTTATGGAATAAATATAAAAATAATTTTTATTTATTTACCATACATCTAGTTTATATATTCATTTTTTACAAATATTTAATTAAAAGAAATATTAAAAGATTTTGGATTTTTGATTGTTTGTGTTAGATTAACTCTTTTCCTTTGATTTAGGAAATGAGTGACTTTAGTAAAGAGTAAATATGTTTAAAATTTTACTTAATTTGGAAATTCAATGTGGTAATTTTTTTGTTAAAGGTAAATTTATGATCCATTCAAATTCACGTATATAATTGTATCCATTCAAATTATATAAATAATATAATTGTATTATAAATTGATAATCCTGATACCATTTTTATTTTCTTTAATTTAAAACTTAGTAGGCATTTTATTTTGAGAGATGACATACACGACATCGGGGTCATATTGGTAATAGATATTTTGAAATATCAAATATCCAATGTGAGTTATGAATAAAATAATTTAATATGAATTAATATAAAATGTTTCAATACACATGTTATGTAATCTCTATAACAATCAAAATTGAAATTTAAACAATAACAAATTTTTGTATTCTAAAATAAGTTTGCAACAAAAGAAATTTGATCCCTTTCGGCTCATGTTAGATCTATGTTTTAGATGGATCTATAAGTGTTGATATTATAATAATAAGTGTTGATATCAAAGTCGAAGCACATTTTCTATTTCATCCAAATAATCTCCTTGATTAACGAATCTCGCAAAGATTGAATGATTTGTTCAATTTCCATGGAATAATTAGCCTAGCAATTACTTGGGGTGCAAAATCTTGGATGGAGGAGATGTGAATCGTTTTGTGCTATATGAGAGGTAAAAACTGAATTGTGATGTTACAGAAGAAAATTCAAAGCTGAACAGATAATCATAAATGGTAAGTAGAAATATGATCACCTAAGGTGGAAAGCCTATACCTATTAATGTCTCGATTCTTTTCACGTTCAAACTATCTATACTGTATACTAAAGAAGCAACCTGGCGACATGTCACAAATTGGCCATTCAAATGGCCTGCACATCCTCGAGACTGATGGAATCTTCATATATGAAGAAGGCAATGAGACCTTGATGTGAAATTCTCGTATTTTCTCTGCCTGTCCTTGATGTTATGTCTGGGTGGTCGAATTGAGTGTGCTCATTTTGATTTGCAGAAGGCCGAATAGGATGAGCGAACCCATTATCATACGTTGTTTGCCCATAGAACCTTTAAGTTTGTCTAAGGCGGTAAACCCTGCCCGTGTGGTTCATCATCAAGACAAGATGGAGAATCTGATCAAGTAACCTCTTTAAATAGAAAGTATAGCTCCTACTTGCCGTTTGTAAAATAACGGCTAGGTTGCCTCAAATAATAAAAATTAATTTAATTTATTTTAAAAAGAGTAAACCAAATAATCAAAGTTTATAATTTGAATTTTAAATATTTATATTTATTTTAATAAAAATAATAATTTTTAATTTAATATTATTAAATTGTAATTTATGTAATTTTATTTTTATTTCATTTTATTTATTTATTTGTTTATTAATATTTATTTTATTTTATTTCTTTTTATTTATTTATTTTATTTTTATTTTTTAATTAAGAATTTTTTTTATCTATTTTATTTTTATCTTTATTTTATTTTATTTCTATTTATTTATTCATATTTTATTTATTTATTTATTTAATTTATTTATTTATTTTTTTAATCTCTTCTTATCATAGCATTTAATTATTAAAAATAAAATAAATATATAAATTCAAACTTTAAATATTATTTAATTATTTTTAACATTTAATTTATTCGATAATAATAAAAACAAATGAATATCCTTTGAATAATGCGCCGAGGCTATCTCCCTCTTTTATAAAGCGCTCGAATATTAATAGAAATCCTCCCCTTGTAAACTGTATTAAAAGGCAATATCCCGATGCTCATAGCTTAACACGCACTTATATTTTAATGCTCATCCTCTCATTATATTTTGATGTTCGATAACAAGTATACGCCCTCCCAAAAGGCTGACGGCGGACTTTAGTTTAATAAGCATTGACCAAACCTTAGAGTTAAAACCCCAAGTCTTATCATGTCATTAGATCATTAATATGGGATCACTACATACCTTAATTTTAATACCGCGAACATCAATCGACGATACCATAGACACTTTAACATATTCATTAAAACGCCATTATGCATGAATGTCCACCATATATATATCCCGGACCTAACTATAAGGCCAACACCAATATTACGTTCGGGCCCACCTATTAACAGTCCTCTCGCATCCGATGGCAGGAGGAGTATAGTGTTGATTGGGGCGATCCAGCGAGCAGGGTGGAGTTTCGCATTTTTTTTGATGCCGAACTTTAGCACGTCAAATTCACGCGATGAGGGCGGTATTGCCCCAACGGCGTGGCATGATCTAATAGGATCGGGTTTTTTTCTTGTGGTTTCACCTACGGGCAAGGGCGGTGCGAAATAGGCGGGTTTGTTCCCAAAACCACCCGACTATAACCTCTGGTTCCACGTTCACCTCTTGGTTCCGTTCCTTCTACGCTCCAGGTTCCATCTTCTGCGTTCACTTACTCTTCGGTACGCTTCCCTTAGCACAGTTCTCTTCACACGTTTTCTGCACAAAATGGGTAAGCCAACGAACTTTGTGTTGAAGTCTCGCTCCAGTCCTCCCCTATGCTGTTCCTTAACATGAATTGTATTCCATTCTAGCTTTAAAACCCTCCAGCATACATTCAACGTACAACTCAATGCTAATTCCCATTTCCGTCTCAATTCTTTGCTCCGACTTCAGGAATTCGAGCACAACCAAGGTTCGACCTGAAGGGATTTGCACTATAACAAAATTACAATACAACTGCCCCTCCTTTTAAGTGGGGATTTCTTCTCCGTTCCACCTTCAAGGCTAACCGTAAGGAAGGTCTACCATCAGTTATACATAATCGTTCTATAATGGCATTATTCAGAAATTCAAAAGGTTGAATTGGTTTGACAGTCCTATCACAGTTTATCCAGTGCTCCAACATCTCCATGTTGAGACTCAAACATGATTTCTAACCCAAACCCTTAAACCTTTTCTCTCGAGCACCGCATCGAAGCCTTGTGCAATGGTCCACAACGCCCATCTCTCGTGACCTCGGATAGAGACACGGTAGGAAAATGCGCGAAAATCATTCTAATAAAGCAACCAACAGATGTCAAACACGTGGCAAAATTTGGATTAAAGTATACAAGACAAGATTTCTCCTATTGGATGGAGTGAGCGTTGTTTTCTCAGCCCACTCAAGAAAGAAATGCCTCCTAGAGTAAAAATACCAATACCCCCTGAAGTGTAATAATGACGATAGACCTATTTTTTTGTTGATGTAAGATATGAGTGGACGTTGTAAGAGCCGCTCGTACCATGGGATCGGAGAGGGGGTTGGTTGTTACAGGGAAATATCATAAAACGCAAATGGTCATTCGTCCTTCGGTAGCTCCAATCTTTCTCAATTCGGTTCTCTGTATTGTCAATATTAACCTCCACAAGATTTTTTTGGCAATGGCTTTGCCATCGGGAAAATAAAAAAATGGATGTAGCGAGGGTAGCATCTTTTGATGGGCTCCACATGCACCGAGTCGATGGGCTTGCTTTTCCCATAAAATTAAAAGGACATTTGCAAGACATTTAAAGATTTTTCGGGAATTTAATATGGAGATTGCTTGGAGAGTCGATGCCCTCGAAATGTTTTGACAAAAATTGTTAAATTTCAATAAAGCTTCTGATGGATGAGCTGTCTCGGCTCGACCGTCAATGGCGGATGGAGGAATAGTTCTATTCGGATTCCCAACCCAACTTTTGCTAAAGCAAGCTACCAAACACGAATTATGCAACAAGTTAGGGAAGAGTTGTGTGGCATGCCTAACAAAGAGTCAGCTTAATAGCATCAGAAGAAATAACCAGAGTTTTAAATTAATTCGTGTTATTTATTTTTACTGTGAAGACGATCGCATCCGAATCTTGATCAAAAGGAAGATCTGTAATGAGACTATTTTATTCAAAAGGCTAGATCCTCACTAACTTTATAGACTTTATTTACTGTATTTAAGGAATAGGGAATGGAATTATTCGTGTTATTTAGGAAGTATATTAAACCCAATTCATTTCAAGCGAGCCTGCCGTGTTAAGAAGAACATAGCTGTGTTAGACCAAATTAAGCTTGATCCTAAGGTATTTAGCGGAGCATATGCGTATTGAAGCTTAGGTTTACACATTTTGTAAATAGATTAGGCAAGTCCAGTTATAAGATGCAGCTATTTAAAAAACAACATAGAAGTAATGGCAAATTTTGACAAAAGTAAGATTAGACTGAAGCATTTTCAAAAACAGCTTAAAAGTAATGGCATCTCTCAACGCAGAACAAAAGGATAGAATAGATCATATATCCAACTCTGGAATGAAACGACACACAATGGCATCATAAAATCATGTGCAAGAAGAATGTGGTGTCCCCTTGTATCGAGAAAAAGCATCATTGATATCCTCTTTCCCCTTACCCTCACCTCGCCTCTCGCCCCCCCCTCTCCCCTCTTCCAGTGCTAAATCGATTGAGGGGAGCTTGTGCGTGCCTACTGCATCGAGCCAACCAGTTATATTTACGCATAACCTATTCTTCCTAAGGAAAATATTGTATGGTTGGTCATTGATTAGAGCGATGCAGATACAAAGGATAGCATTGCAGAATGACCAAAAGGAGAAGGGCATTTGATCATATTAATGATAAGATAAAAAAGGAATCTTTAAATAGAGAGCAAATTGTGACGAAATTACCTTTGACACTGCAGAGTTTAGTAAACGGAAACTTGAAGCCAAAGCACTGCAGCCTGTACGAGATTTTACAAAACTACGCTTCGAACTCGCGAGATTTTCGGAAATTCACTCTTGCAGCTTCGCTAACTTGTACAATATTTTATCAAATTGACTAATTCTCTACAAAGCCGGGAAGATTATCTTGAACTGGAGCATTTCATTTAGTATCCAGCTCGAGTTCGATCACGTGCAAGTGCCCGTCCAAAATGTGAGCCAAATCAAGCTTCCCAGGCAATTTTTTTCCCGATTTGGAACTTCGGTTGTAAATTGGCACCATTTCGCCAGCAATCGCACAAACGGTCAGCTCGGAAGAGTTAGTACCTCGTCGAACAAAGCGGGATTCGATGCCAAAAGCCAAACGTCACGGCCACAGACTTCTTCTGCTGAAATAAGAACGCAGGCTTTAGCACGTCCGGTAATGCAAGCAAGCATTTGCATTTTTCTGACAGAAATTGAAGCGCATTCTACTTAAATCTCACACGTATGCTTCGCCCAATATTTCAAGAATGCGTGCGCCAGAAAGCTCGACCTGGACCGAAGAAATTCCAAGTGCGCTTCACGAATCCAGCCATGAAACCCTCCCCGTTGCATCGAATCATTTCACAAATGCCGGACAAAACACGTGGCAAAATTTGATTCGCGTGAAGGGCGGTACAGTATTTCTCCTATTGGCTGGGGTGAACAATGTTTGCTCACCACCTGAAGAAAAGAAAACACTTCCCGACAGAATCTCAT